>JAGDQP010065675.1:0-11389 GCA_022664845.1 Lepisma saccharinum | reverse complement strand
AAATAGTGTGCTTCTTTTAAACGATAAACATTTTTGTTTGTTTACAAGAAAAAGAATGTTGTATTAATGATTGCAAGAAGAAAAAAATCATGTAAATTAATGAACCGGAAACTCAAGGCAAATAGACTGGAAAAACCTGGAATTTGAAAATTAACATTTAGTAGACACCCTGTTATAAAGCATTTTTTTAAAACATTAACATAATGTCCATAATTGGTCGCACTTTTTGAGACATTATGACTGTTTCTGCTTGACTACTAAAATTCTTTTATTAAGAAGTGCGAAACTATCAATTCAGTGAACGTCTATTAGTAAGAACATTTTTTTATATACCTATAGTACTACTTCATGTATTTTGTGTGTAGCAGAAAAATAAACTATTTTTTTGCAGTCTTTCATTATCCTCTCTGGGATGTTCCACGTCAAATCATCCAGGGGGTGACACCCAAGGTTGTCAAATTTTGATGAAATTCAGTGAGTTTGTTCGAACCACAGATATAAGAACACACGCAAAAAATTATTTCGATATGTCATTTAGTTTCAGAGTTATGGCACGTCAAAAGTTTGGCCAAAACACGCAAAAAGTTCGTTATTGCCTGTTTCGCGAGGCAGCATAGTTTTACACTTTTTGCAATAAAACTGTTATTTATTAAGCTACATAGGTCAAACTTTTACAGTTTTGTTCAGTATTAAATTGTGAGTTGAAATATGTGGTCAGATTACAGCTTTAAGGCTACTAAAGTAACTTAACAGAGCCCCAAATTTGAAAACTTCAATTTTTCAAAAAATATGACTTGCATTAAAAAACGAGTTAACAACCAGAATTAGGGTTACTCTTAAAAACCCTAAAACATTTTGTATCACTGAAAATTAGATGAAAGATGCTACAAAATGGTGAAATAATATTGGTGGGCTTTTGAGTTTTTTTAACTAGTGTAATGTAAAATTTGAACATTTTTTATAAGTAACAAAATCATAGAACAACACGGGACGGTTTTATTGCCAACCGCGAAAATACGTTTCTTGTCGCCATGTTTAACATTGATCAAAAACCCAAAGTTGTCGAAAAATCAAATATCAGGGAAATTTCCCGGATTTTAAAATTTTTTCAAGTTTTCGAAAAATTCAATACTCCCGGATTTTCGGGAATTTTTCAAAATTTCTCAAATTTTCCAAAAATGCAAAACTTCAAGATTTTGGAGAATTTTTCGAAAAATCCAAAAGTCCCAGATTTTCGGAAAAAAATTTCAAAAACTGGTGTTATAAAAATCAAAATATTCCGGAAATTTCTTCCCGACCAATTTGAATGTGGAAAAAGTGTAGCCCTAAAAAGTGGTGAAATGGAGGATGTATAAGCCAAGTTCCTTGGCGACAGCATGTAAAAGGAACACTGGAAATTGGCGCGAGGTGGCAAGGTTCATTATGTTAAATCCTTAGGGTTAATGGTGGTGGGGGTGTTGGGTTTTAGGGCCACCAACAGCCTTATGGCTTGAAGATCATGAACCTTGCCACTTCGCGCCAACTTTCAATGTTCCTCTTACATGCTGTCGCTAAGGAACTTGGCTCATATATCCTCCAATTCACCACTTTTTAGGGCTGAAGAACGTGGCTGAACTTTTTCCACCTCGGGTGTTTTTGTTCGGATTTCACACCATTTTGCACGTGTGTAATATATATTGTTGTCAGAAATTAGAAGGCTTTAATCAGTTTGAATATGTTGGTTATTTCTTAGAGAAATCATTGCTTAACGCTGTCTTAATTATGTAGAAACATAAATTTCATTCTTGCTGTATGATTTCCTGTTTGTTGATCAGAATAGCGCTGCGTCAGACATTCCACCGAGCTTTGATCGGTCGGTAACTGCTTTGCCACGGGAGCAGTCGATTGGACAAACTGACAGCGTTAGGTTATAACTGACGTAGCATCGAAGTCTCAGTTTAATTTCCAGTATATGTTTAGGCAGTAAGGTGACACCACTGAGTGCTTGACATAGGTTTCCCTACTTGGCCTCTCAGGGGTGGACTGGACGTTTCGGAGCACGCAAAAAATGCTAAGTCTACTTCTTGATGTTTTTATGACCTTTTAATAGTCCCTAGTGAAGTGTGTAGTAGTGTGTGAGTCGGAAGTCCGGAGATCGACCCCTCTTGCTTGCCAATAGCGCTGCATGTTAATTGTTGCCCCTAAGGTTATTAGAGAGATCATCTCAGTTCCATCCCGGTATTCGGACAGGCCCTTGGTACAAATCTATCAGGGATGAACCACAGAGCCCCCACGGCCCTGAGCCTAAGTGCTCTGGGTTGTATTGTGGAGTTCCAGGAGTCATTAATATATATGTATATATACTCGCTTCGCTTCGATGGGGCTACGCCTACTTCTTGATGTTTTTATGTCCTTTTAATAGTCCCTAGTGAAGTGTGTAGTAGTGTGTGAGTCGGAAGTCCGGAGATCGACCCCTCTTGCTTGCCAATAGCGCTGCATGTTAATTGTTGCCCCTACGGTTATTAGAGAGATCATCTCAGTTCCATCCCGGTATTCGGACAGGCCCTTGGTACAAATCTATCAGGGATGAACCACAGAGCCCCCACGGCCCTGAGCCTAAGTGCTCTGGGTTGTATTGTGGAGTTCCAGGAGTCATTAATATATATGTATATATACTCGCTTCGCTTCGATGGGGACGCTGCCCCCAGAATTTCGTGGCGGGATTCCCCTTTATCGTAAGCAGAGTCTCCGGAGGACTGCGCCCCCATGGTGCAAATCTTTCCCCATACCCCCCGAGAGGGCTGTTCCCCATAGAGGAGATTTACCTCATTTATTGTAACATACTCATGGTGGTACACCATACCAAATTTCATTTCTCTAGCTCCAATGGTGTGGAAAATGTTTTGAGGCCGCCATTTTGAATCCAAGATGGCGTCCTTTTCAAAACGTTTTAATATTTTCCTAAACCACTATTGATAATACACCTTTATGCCAAGTTTCATATCTCTAGCTCAAACGGTGTGGAAAACGGATTTATGAGGTCCGCCGTTTTTGATCCAAGATGGCGTCTTCGGAGACATTTTGTAATATTTTCGTAACCTACTAGTGTTGATGTAACGTCATGTTAAATTTCGTTTTTCTAGCTCCAGTCGTTTAGGCTGTGTATTCTATGGAACTTTTCGAAAACTTGAGAAATGTTTAAAAGCCGGGAAATTTCCCTGATATTTGTTTTCGAAAACTTTGGGTTTTTGATCAATATTAAACAAGGTGACAAGAAGTGTATTTTCGCGGTTGGCAATAAAACCGTCCCGTGTTGTTCAATAATTTCGATACTTATAAAAATTGTTCAAAGTTTACGCTAGGCCTACACTACACTAGTTAAAATTCAAAAGCCCACCAATATTGTTTCACCATTTTGTAGCATATTTCATCTAATTTTCAGTGATATAGTATGTTATAGGGTTTAAAGAGTCAAAGTCGAGTTGTTAACCCGTTTTTTAATGGAAATGATATTTTTGGAAAAAATAAAATTTTCAAATTTGGGGCTCTGTTAAGTTACTTTAGTAGCCTTAAAACTGTAATCTGTCCACTTATTTCAACTCACAATTTAATACTGAGCAAAATTGTAAAAGTTTGACCTATGTAGCTGAATAAATAACAATTTTATTGCAAAAACTGTAAAACTATAGGCAATTACGCACTTTTTGCGTTTTGGCCAAAACTTTGACGTGCCATAACTCTGAAACTAATGGGCGTATCGAAATAATTTTTTGTGTGTGTTCTTACACCTGTAGTTCGAACAAACTCACAAAGTTTAATCAAAATCTTATAACCTTGGGTGTCAAATTATCTTTTGGCGTTATGATTTGAAATGGAATGTCCCCTCTCCATCCTTTTGTCATATATTTGAAGTCTGAAGGTAAAGCAGAAAGGGAGAGCTATTACGTGATTAGTAACTCATTAAAGCACAACAAGGTATCTTTTTATTCGTTTCAGAAGCTTATCCTTGAACATATTAAAAATATTTCTTGTTGGGTAAATTTATGACACTCATTCACTGTATTGTTAAGAAAATGTATTGTATCCATTGTGTATTTACTCCATGATGTACTGCAGTAAGTTCTAAGTGGTTCTATATCTCTGTTGTAGCTCGGAACGGGATTACTTCGAGGAGGGTGGCATGTTGTAAGTATTTGTTTTAAGTTATACTGAATAATATAGTTTCTCCTTTCACTTGTGGTCAATTATGTGCCTTTATCCATTAACACATTTTCAGAATGTTCATAATACTTAATAAACTTGTAAAACACAGGCTTCCTGTGTGGTTACTTCATACGTAAATATGCATACTACTCTTCTTAATTAATAAATTAGTTAGGGAAAACCAGAACTGGCCAGTTCGATATATATTCTTGTATAATCTGTTATATTGTTATTTGTTAGTTATAGTGAAGTTATTTAGTTTGTTGCATTGTTATTTTGTTTCTGTCTAAAATGGCAACTCAAGCTGTATCTGAAACTTAATAATAAATAAATAAATAAATTTATGTGATTTAATCTGTAAGTGTTATGTAATCCATTTTTGTATCATTTCTATGTATTTTCATACGTATTCTTTTTAGAGACAATTCCTTTTTCTTAGTATAGCATTGGGGAAATGCATTTGTACCGGATATACTCTGATACTCTTAGCGAGATACGAAAATTCGAAGGGTGCTTTCAGCTAATCAGAGCGCGAGCAAGGCAAGCTCTTTTTGTTAAACTGTAACATCTGCCTTTGTTTGCAGCGTGGATGGCTGTCCTATAAATTGAGAGCTCAAACAGGCCTCGTGGCGTATTGTCGATGACGTCCAGTATTGCAGCAGCTTTGATGACCATGATGAGAGGGGTTTACCTTCTTTGAAGGGATCCTTTTTAGGTTAAGAGAGCAAGCAGAGCACACTCCGTTCCTTCTCCTTCGTAGCTATCCAAATTAAGTTGCAACATTCGTGATGAACAGTTTCTTTTTATTTTAGATTCTTTCTTTTTCTTGACTCGAAACAATTGGCACCAAAGTCAGGTTTCGAGAGTAAAAGTTAGGGTTATAGAAATCCAGACTCGTCGAAGAGGAAGGTGAGCCCAGGCCTCTGGCATCTCACGAAGAGAAGATAGTCTCGAAGCTGCTATGCCACGCGGGTCACGTAGCAATGTCGCGGTTCACGTAAAATCAAGATTTGCAACTTATCTAAGGGCTTTCGTCTTTCATGTCATTTATCCCTGGGTATTTTCTTTTAATTGTCTGTGATTTCAAATCTCCCAATATGATTGTGAGAATGAACCTGTGTTGTATGCTGTGTTCGAATGATTAATGAAATCAGTGTTACTTCAGGGCGATCTCCCAACAAACGCAAAGATGTCACTCGGCAATCATTCCCTTTGAGAAATTGAAGTTACGATCCCTTAACAAAAGCATATGCTTAAAAGAGGGCGTAACGAGGATTAAAGTAACTAACACCACCCTTTTATGATTGAAGCTCAAATAAGTCTCTGTTCAGAGTGTTTAGAGAAGTAAGTTTTCCATCGAAGGTAGAGCACAGCAAAGCGTTCAGACCACAACATCTGGAGTGTGGTCGCCTATTGATTGTGTGATTAAGTTAGGGCAGATCGTAAGCAAGTGAAGTCTGCTATCGGTGGTCCTTATAAAGTTCTTGAATTAAATAGAGCTTCTTGAGAATGTATGTCTGCTGCTGTGTGATCCATCAAAAGAATTAGAGAATCTCTTTTTGATATTAGAGAAGTGCGGGGCGGGCAAGGGTTAAAGTCAGATTCGCAATAGAGCCGTCAAAGAAATTAAGTTATCGCTTTGTAATAAAGATATCTACCTGGTCAAAAACGTAACTCATTGTTTTGATTGCAACTGTTATCTAGTGTTCCAATGAGCATAGCTCGTAATGTGCTTTCGCAGTAAGTTATGGCGTTGATTGGTCGTTAGGGGTAAGATATAATTTATACTTGTTTTGATTTCTACGATTTTTCTCTTTCTGATAGAAGAGAGTGGCGCCTGGGCAGTTAATACTTTTTATTCACTTATATCTTACGCATCATTCTTAGCAAAGCGAAGTGTATCAAACTCTTGCATCCTCCGTATAATTTCCGTTGTCTGTCATTGACAAAAATCCACCAGACCTCGGTAGTTACAAGAACGTTGTAAAATGGCGTTTGCTATATCCATCCTAACTTTAATAAATAAATAATATCGACAAATATAAAGGTCTCTGGGCTTTAACATGCTTACTCTGTATATTCCACTAGAATAAGGTGTTGCTGCCATACACATCGTGCAGTTACTACACATACTTCTAAATATCTCCCTGCGTGTTCTTTGAGTACAGCCATTTCTACACATTGTCTTCCCTCAAAAAATCCCCAAATCAGCCTGATAATTCTCAGTCACATAAGTCATTGAAACATCAGGTATAAGTGCGTTCCATTTCTTGTCTCTCTTGCATTTTATTAATATGACTCCATTCTTTATCGTCATACCTCAAAGGTAATTCCATACGTCCATGGTCATAATTTCCCTCAAATGTTCTTCTTCCTCTTATCAGCCATTAGGTACTGTACTTAATGTATCACCTATGTTATTACTCACTCAGTTTATTGGAAAGATCATATAATTATACTCGTGTAGTTACGTAGCCTATCTATTTAACCTGTTATTCTGTTTTATTGTTTTTCAACCACTGCAAATACTGATCATTTCTGTTTACCTTGAAAAAATTACATTTGAGACACTCTGGAAGTTTCTGTTGATATACATTACCACTAAGAATTCTGCTGTTACCGAATGTGTTCTTTCGTGTGGTTTTTAACATTACTCGTATACTGAATTACGTCTTGCTCGTCCATCTCTCTTTGATGTAGGTAGCCTTCGACTCCGATAAACGAAGCATCCGTCACAGTGTAAAAGGTTTCAGAAAAATGAGGTTGTACTAACGCCGCGACAGTAATGGCACAATTAATTCGTGCTACCTATCAATTAACTTACGACGCCAATTACACCAGCCTATCTACCTCTGCTGAGCGTTATTGTTATTAGGTCGAGGATACTTCATTATTGCGTCATTCCTTTCTTCTCACCAGATATTTTATGACCCAGAAAAGTTATATCAGGTCTTAAAACCTGATAAAAATACATAAAAAAACTACATAAAAAAAAAAAACTTTATGGTAAGATAATTTTGCCCTTATCTGGATATAGGGCCTATATTAATTAATTTTATAAAATAACTACATTAGCGTATTCATTAAGCGGTAATTTCTATTTTACTTACTTGTATAACGTAATCTACGTGTATATTATGCTCAGTAAGTTCGCTGAACGTCCAAAGGTTCAAACGTATGTCACAATCTCCGTATCATCTCAGACTGCCTGGATTGTCCTTTCAGATAAATTACACGAACAAGATATGTAAATTAATAGCATGGTTAAGGTTTAACTTATTGTCAAAAAGTTATTTCCATAATATTTACTTTGTGTACTTTTGTGTTCACCCTTGTATCTCTTATTAGTATATAATTCATTGCTTAAATGTAATCTTTTAATCTATTTCTGGAGTTCGTTTATTTTATTTCTAGTTTTTGTCAACAGTTCGGTTGTATAGCAGTCAGGTAACTCTGAAGAGAGTGTGTTTGTTATTATTCTGTAGCTCAGTTGATAAAGCGTTTGTTTCGTATTTGAGAGGTCCTGGGCTTTGGCTGACTCCTTTCCCGACCTGAATCATAGATAAATTCAGTTCAATAGGAAATAGCCAATAAGTCCGCAAATCTATTTACCCCCTCATTTCAGGACCAAATACCGAACAAAGTACCTTAGGGACACTAACCAATGGGTGTATTGACCTGCTGGTACATAGTACCTGTACAATTTGAGGCCAGTACCTATATCTAGGTGGAAACAAAGAGTGTACGTAACCGGTGGCCTTGACGTAACACACGTGCATTGAAACGTGTCTAATTGATCTCTGAGGGTAGTGAGAGCATGCTTCTTTGACATCATCCGCTTTTTCTGGGATCAACGATAGTCAACCAGGGCTTTTCTTCCGAGGTGCGTTACCTGTTTCCGTGAATCACTTGTATCACTTACGGATGCTGTTACATGTTCGTGGATTTTCTTCATATTTCTTCCTGAAATTCCACTGAACTTGTGTTTCGGATGGTTACTATAATCCATTTCACAAACTGTGCATACGTAGCTGGAACCATTGTCTGCACATCACTTCTACATAAACTCGAGGTTATTCCTCAGATCCTGTGAAAAAACAAAGGTGATATTTGTTATTGGTCAAAATATATAATTTAAAATTGGTTACACCTTTTGGGGACAAGCTGTGTTCGCAAAATTGACGTATCCTGTTGTATTTGTGGTTTCAGCCTACTTGTTAAGTTAGGTTTCTGACCAATAGTTTCCATACTTGTAACGGCCTTAATTTATTTTCCTTTCGTAGGCTAACGTAATAGGCGGTAGAGCAAATAACAGGACTGCACATTAAGTACCTTATAAGATGCAGTTTGTGGATATAGCCGCAACATATACAGTAGAGTAGCGTTAAACAAGATTCTAAACTTAGATGAACCTACTCTTAAAATAGAGAATCTACTTTATCCTAGATTCTACTAAGATAACGAACTTATCACACTTCGGAGTTCGTTTATGATAACTTGTATTTTTCCTTTTGTAGAACGTTTACACATTGCATAAAGTGCACAAGTACCTCCTTTGATTACACTTTAAAGCATATTATTCAGTTACGTAAAGTAACTGCCCAAAAGTACACAAAGAAGTAATTTCTTCTTACATAAAAAATTGAGACCCTTGTCCTTTCGGCATTCCGTATAGATCTCCCATTTCATTTTTTATTTGTTTGCACAAACCAAATGTTTATGGCCTAAAAGCGCTTACTGTTCCTGTAACTATAATACATATTTATTATGCTCAGAAAATGCAAAGTTTTTTACATACTTGCGTAAGTGTTCGCACTTACTAGCAAGTATATCTCACATACTTCAGAGCAAGTAGCTAAATATGGCTTCATTTACTTGAACTTAGATTTTTTTTTTTTCCTTAACAACTAAGTATATACCTGATGAGGATAAGGTTCTTCCCTGTGTCGGGACGGGCGTCAGTCATAGTGCCGCTACCGCCCATACAATTAATTTTATCTTATAATTAGAACTGATGGGACTAAAGAAATTTAGAATTCGCTAGTTCAAGCTTACCTGCACTTATCATTACTCAGAACGAAGGAAAAACATCACAAACCATCACTAGAAGGAAAATATATCGTGTAGGTACATACACAAGAAATTAAATCAGTAAGTAAATTTGGTCGATCTTCGGCTTTTAGGTTTTTTTTTTTTTTTTTCTTGATCCAAACAGAAAGCAGGTATCTAAACAAAGTCAACAAACCCTTTAAAAAATTCTATGTTTGAACCAAATCATCATAAACCTAATTATTTTTTATTTAGTTTTGAATTTATTTATCGCCTTTAGGCCGGCCGGAATTGGATTCGGGGAAGAGATGTTGGAATGCAGTCGGCCAGGGCCTAGTCTCTAGGTACCATCCCGGTATTTGCCTGGCGTGACAGGAAAAACTCTGACAAAACCTCTTTCAGGATAGGCGGCCGCGCTGGGTTTGTTCCCAGGATCTTTCGATTATGAAGCCAACACACTAATAACTGACCTACGGCCGCTCGATTTGGATTTAGTTGTTTTTATATATGACAGGTTTTCTCCATCCTAGTGTTACATTGGTCGGAGCGGAAATTAAGTCACTTCCTTCTCTGAAACCAGATACACCGCCTACTGCGCATGCTTTTCCATCGATAATGGGAATCGCATCCGTGGCGGGTGGCCATGGCTTTAGAAACAATTATTCTTATGAGTAGCTATTCACTTGCACAATTTCGAAGTAACCGTTTTTTCAATTTTTTTGCAGTAATCCCGAAAGTGATGGGCAGAACACTTTTAGCTTTCATGTATTTACTGATCCTTTAGAAATCCATCGCTACTTTGAGCAACAAATGGATCACTTTGAACAACAAATGGAACACATGATGGGAGCCTTCAGGATCTTTGATTCTTTTCCATCTTTCAGTAAGTTTGTTATTATTCTTATTCCTGCTTGTGTATTGTTAGTGGATTAATATTCCTTTTAAGACTATCGTAAACCAGTGATTTCCTTGTGCTCTGAGGAGGTCTTCACAAAAAAGTCGCGCAACTTCGCGTATTTTTATGCATGACTGTTTCTTGTTATATAATTTTAGGGCTATTGATTAGTGACTTGATTTTTTTTTTTTTTAATTCTCCTGGGTCATGCTAATATAATAATCATAATTATGTATTATTTATATATTTGGCCTGATTTCAGATTTTTTCTTTCCTTCCTATGTTTTAAATTACATAATATTATTTTTCCTTAAGAAGTTTAGTATAAAATATATCCTCATTTTACTGTGAGTGTACTAGCTAAATGATTAATTGAGGACATTGCCGGAAGGTAGGCACATAGGCCTATGTGCCCTTTTTCCGACAATCGCTTTAAACGATCCGCCATGTTCTTTTATACATTCCCTTCAAATTTCAAGCTAATATCTTTAGTCGTTAGCTTGGTAGAAAGAAATATGTAGAAAAGTTTCCGCAAGTGAAAACTGTCGCGTTGCTTTCGGATGGTTCAGCAATGTGTTTTATGTAGAACTTATTCCCATGCTTTCTGTCAGAGGCCAATCATTTACATAGTGCGACAGAAAGATTGGTCGAGTTAGATCACATAAAAATAAGTGAATTATCCCGTCACCGGAAACAAATATATTCTTTTCGATTCAAAGTGAATGGTTGAAATTAGTGCCGTAGCTAGAACGGTGTTTAAAATGCTTTTGGGCGGCCACTTTGAATCCAAGATGGCGACTTTTTCAAAAATTTGGAATATTTTCCTAAACTACTTTTCATAATACACCCTTATGCCAATAATATATATATAGTATTAATATATTGTCTGTTTACAAGGGCGCCGACGGGGGGTATTTCTACAGTACATGGTCATTCATTTTCCCCTTCTACTAAGCTTATCTCCCTTTGGCATATCTATTTCATTGATAAATCCCTCCCTGAAACCCGTGTGCTACAGTTTTTATATAAATTACATCACGTATAATCCCCCCTTCCCTGGCTAAAGGAGTTAATTCGTGCATTCATTGCTTGTGTTGTTTCTGCAGTTTGGTGCATAAAATCGATAAAGACCATTTAGTTAAAAGAAAAAATGAAAACGTCATTTTCTGTCGTTTAAGGATCATTTATCGTGATTTTGTCATATACAAACACAATTTAAGGAAAAGAAAAATACACAAGAAAAATAAGCGACAAGAGAAAGAA
>JAGDQP010065674.1:0-10581 GCA_022664845.1 Lepisma saccharinum | reverse complement strand
TTTAATATTATTCCCTGAAAAATGTTTCATTATGTAAGACGTTCTTTTGTGTAGTTTATGTCTGCTAGAAATATAAAAGAAAACACAAATCTTTGATTAGAATTATTTGATGCGAAGGTAATTTATCGTGTTAGATCCATAGTTATAAAACTTTTCCTCAATGCCAAAGAGAAATATACATAAAAATAAGTATTCTTACATTCAAAAATAATGGATCGTTTTCATTTAGGCCTATTGGAAATAAAGTGTTTACATTCGTGTAGAAAAAATATATCTGTCTATTTAAAATTTAAAGAATTTTAAGCCTTAATGTGCTGTTGAATTTTATTGACACCTTTAGGCACCTAATTCTCAAGCCGGGATAGAGGAGCGGAAAGGATTCGGGAAGATGCCAGGGCCTATGTTGAAGGTGCCATCCCTGCATTTGCCTGGTATACCTGAGCAAAAAATCTGGAAAAACCTCAGTCAGGATGGTCGGCCACTGGAATCGAATCCATGACGTCCCGAATGCTACACCAACGCTCTACCACTGAGCTATGGTGCCTCGGTAAGTAATGTGCTGTTGAAAAGACTTGTTAAATTATTAAGAACAATGATGATGATGATGATGAGTGTTCTGTCCGAAGGCAGCTCTTGACCTGAAGATCCCAGAGCTAGGTGAACCGATGATGATTTGCCATTGCCTTCCATCGCACGAAGATGACGTCCTAAGGGAAGGACCTACAGTTTAATGTAGATTCCGAACCACTTGTATCCCCGCTGGGAATCAAACCAGGAACACCCTGATTATACTATTAAGAACAATAGAAACAAATTTAATATCGAAACAAAACTAGATAAGAAACGCTTCTTATCAGTCACCCTGGTCGGCAAAAGGAAAACTCGTGAATTCTATATACCTTATATACTTAATAGATATGACTATTCGTATTGTTTATGATATAAAGTCAAAACAGAACATTTGAAAAGCTAGAAAAAACAACGTCGTTTTTAATAGTTTTAAGACAAAGACTTTTACC
The DNA here is from genome assembly GCA_022664845.1 of Lepisma saccharinum. Taxonomy (NCBI): domain Eukaryota; kingdom Metazoa; phylum Arthropoda; class Insecta; order Zygentoma; family Lepismatidae; genus Lepisma; species Lepisma saccharinum. Next base: position 9,562 of record JAGDQP010065674.1, on the reverse strand, counting down.
CTAAATTTAAAGAGTCTTCTTCATTCTCAAATAACTTTTCCGGCATCTTCTAAGCTAACCAGGGAAGCCATATTTTGTGTGTGTGTGTGTATGTAGGTGTGTGTGTACGTTGTATATATATATATATATATATGCATATATATATATATATATATAATGTCACTTTAGATAGCTGGTAGAACTTAATTATCAAGTTAAAGCTGTCCGAAAACTAGATATATTTTTTATGCACATTTTAATGGCATACGTCTTATTTCAATGATATTTATGTGAAAACTGCCAACTACTAGTGTATGTCCGTCGACCGGCGCCCTTACCCTATTATCAATTTTATAATTTTCGTTGTAAATTTATGCAGGTAAACCATTAGTTGTATAAATAACAGCATTAGTATTTTGTGTGTGTATATTCATGTCACTTGCGATATATCCCTAATGCAGAATAATATTTTTAAATGTATCTCTAATTTTTTTAAAAATAATTTATGTGGCTGTAAGTATCAACATTATATTGTTTTATTTAACAAATAAAAACGGGGATGGCATCTTCAACATAGGCCCTGGCAGTTTCCCGAATCTTTTCCTCTCCCCTATCTCGGCCTGATCCTTAGATGCCTAAAGGTCATAAACAAAATTCAAAATTTAACAAAAAATCTTTTTGGGGGGAACAAAAATAATATTTATCAAGAACGTTTTATATAAGTGATTTTTTATATTAAATTATACCTTATATTGATCAATTTAATTAGGAATTGTTCATAAAAAGATCGTGCCTAGCACATAGAAATTATATAATTAATACCAGGCAGCGCACGGTTCGCTGTTTCATTCCTTCCAAACAAACAGAGAAACAGTTGAATGTTGAACTTGCGCCACGCTGGAAATTAAAACCCACGTAGACGGTGGCGCCAGTTCTGCCTCTAGTGGAGTTTTAGACCTCTATGGTCACGACTCATGAGACATCTTGTACACAAGAAGTTGAATATCTTGGCATCGGTAATAAATAAATTATCCGGTTGTCTTCATCCAGGAAACTGCACAGAGTACGGAAGCCACTCTCAAATTACTTAATACTGTGTTTCCACGTTCTCTCCATTTATAAAACAATTTCAAATTAATATATCAGATATATACCAAGTTTTACGCTTTTAAGCAATTTTTTGACTAATCCCAAAATTTTGACTACAGAAAATGAGTTGGTTGAAATGTAGTGTGCAGTTTAATTATTTTTTGAACTGAGAGTATAGATTGAAGGAAAAAACAGTCGGAATATTCTTGGGTGCCTACAGGGTGCCCGCGGGTCAGATGCGATCAGCGTAGCGATTTTCTGGCCCCGAAACAAATACAAAATTAGTTACTATTTCGTATACATTTTATCTAAAACATAATTTAAAACACACGAAGTAAATTTAGTCCTTGAATATTATGCAGACTAAACAATTTGGTCTGCTAAAAAGAACGCTTGGAGACCCCTCGAGTAGAGTACGGCTGTAATGTCTATTTTTGGTATCATCATCACATTCAGCCGTTTTCTATCCACTGCTGGATGAAGGCCTCTCCTTTTCTTTCCACATATCTCGGTCTGATGCTATCCTCATCCTGAAAAACGCTAGATTTCATCTACCCATCTGCATTTGGACGTCGTCTCGGTCGTTTCTTTTCTCTCGGAATCCAATGTAGTACATTCGTCGTCCATCTTCCATCTATTCGCCTGTGACCGGCCCATCTGCACTTCATCTTCTTCGCAGTCTTGATTATATCTTCTACTTTTGTTTTTGCGCGAATACATTCATTTGTCTTCCTGTACCTTCTTTGTTATTCCTAGCATGCATCTCTCCATTGCCCTTTGTCTTCCTAGCATGCATCTTTGAGTCGTTTGCGCATTCAATTTACAATCAATATGCTGAAAAGAAGTAAATAAAGATTCACGGAGAGACAATAGGCATTGTTGATGAGTACGTTTACCTAGGGCAGCTCAAAATATCGAATGCCAAGTTGACGAATGAAATAAATTACTTACTTACTTACCCTCTGGCTTACGGAACTCGAAAGTTCATCGCCGCAGTAACAAACATTAGCTATAGGATTCTATCCTGAGCAAGATCAAGTTTTCATCACGAACACCTATTTCTCAAATACCCCTTCTATATCCTCCCAACGTCGTCTAGGTCTTCCTAACAGTCTCTTTCCATCCGGTTTACCAACCACGATGGAATATAATATTCGTTTCTCTCCCATCCGAGCTACATGGCCTGCCCACCTCAGTCGTCGCGATTTCATTATTCTTAAAACATCGGGTAGTCCGTGAAGTTCTTCATTATGCAGTCTCCTCCATTCCCCAGTCATCTCGTCCCGTTTCGACCCGTCCGTATATCTTACTCAAGACCTTGTTTTCAAACACACGTAATTTATGTTCATCTGCTAGGATCGTACTCCAACTTTCGGAACCGTAAAGTATTACCGGCAGAATAACCGTTCTGTATATTTTCAGTTTCAACTTTTTATGTATTAATCGCGATGTTAGAAGTTTCTGAACTGAGTAGAAACATGCGTTGGCCGATGAATGAAATAAATAGAAGATGTAAAACGGCGTGGAGCTCGTTGGAAGACTACACTTTATTTACAAAAGCAAACTACCAATGTGTCTCAAGCGTAGGGTTTATAATCAGTGTGTTTTACATGTAATGATGTACGGCTGTGAAAGTTGGACATTGAAACTATTTTTGGTATAAAAGAGGGTAAACATAAGCTATAAATATTAACGTGAGAATTATCTTCCAATCAAATCCAACGAAATGTTTGAAATGATAAACAAGATTTGTAGGAATAATCGCATAGAAAGAAAAAAGTAGGTTAATTTCTTACTATAGATACTCAGTCCAAATTATATGAGGAGTGTTCAAAAAGTTAGAAATGATATTTAATTGAAAAGTGCAAAAATTTCAAAGCATTTATTCACATACATGAAATACAACATATAAAACGTGTAAATTAGAATGTATTATGATCGAATTCGGCTTAGAATAATGAGATATTTACTAAACGTTACTATATTTCCCTCGATTGTTCCATATCAGTATTACAAAATTCCACTTTTTCTGTTGCGACTGGGTAATATTCGGACACCTGTTTCAACGTTGTTATCTAAAGCAATCTCATAGAAATCCATAATTTCAGCAAAGAAACTAACGAAAAATTCATAGGAATCTGATGCATAGTGTTGTAGATCCAATAGGTTAATATCATATCGTATTTGGCACTATATGATAATTGTCTCGTGTTACTGCAAGACAGACATGTTAATTTCATTAAGATAGTCTAGTCTAAATAAAGCATCTAATTCACAATAAATGTAATAGGATTATCAATGTTGCCAAATAGCGAAATTAATTGTTGTGGTTGCATAAAACAATAAATTATCCAAATTCATTTTCTCATAACTTAAACACCAAAACCTGTAGTTTCAGAAACCAGTACATCACTTATTGAGATTAGTACTATCTCTAATCATTCCAAGTTAGGAGCTGGATCGTCCCAACCATCTATGAAATAATTAATTTATTAAATTTAAGTTTATTTGATTTAATAATGTCTTCAGTCACCGTTCAGTTTCACATATGAAGTCAAAGTCATGGATTAGGTAATTTTATTTTATTAATAAAAGTCTGGAGTATATTTAACTACCAGTTAATATTAAGTCTAAAGTTCAGTAACTTACTCTAATTTACAATATATGAACTATTATTTTGAGGCAATACACGAAAACATGTTTCAGACAACAAGAAATGGTTCTAAAATATTTTAACATGTCAAATCAATCAAAAAACGAAGATTATATTCAATCCTGGTTGGAAGGCCCGATGGAAAGAGGCCATTGGGAAGACCGAGACGTCGTTGGGAGGACAATATTAGAAGAGATCTTCGAGAAGTAGGTGTTCGTGATGAAAAATGGCTTGATACTGCCCAGGATAGAATCCAATGGCGAACGTTTGTTACTGCGGCGATGAACTTGCGAGTTCCATAAGCCATAGAGTTAGTTAGTTAAAATCAATCTAAGAAATAACGCGTATTGTCTATTTGACACATAGCTTATGTCACGACCAGTTCGATTAGAGAATTTTCCCCTCAAATATGAGCACAGTCAAAGGAACTTGCATAGCAAATATAGCTGCTTGTACCACCTGGGGCACTTCCCTTGTTAGAAGCTCATAACCTTATTTCTGACCATCGTAATAATTCATGTGTTGTAGCCACAGCCCATAGAGGGTCTTGGCCTGTCATGCAGAGGATTTCTTCCAACTATGATGTCATGTGGTCAGAGCAACGACTTCACCTCGCCCATCTTATCTGATTTTCGAGACTGGAGTCCGCTACTTTTAAATTTAACCAGCTCTCAGAAGCTCTCATATTCGTACCACGATGCTAAATCAACACTGCAGTTGGAAGCTTTCATCGAAGATCGAACAGCTCACCTGTGGTGTTTCGGGTCCTCGGTTCGACCCCAGTTAATGCAATGTGTGCTTTGTGGTGTACAACACCGTGTGCGTGGGCTTTCTTGTGGTTCTTCCGTTTCCTCCCACTTTCTTCATTCCACCAATTCTCCCATCATCATCCATCCGTCCTGAGCCCAAGTTGCCTAAAGACCTTAAAAATTAGATTCAAATTCAAATTCGGTGATCGAATCATGGACCGTTCTGACAGCGACAGCGTAAACTACATAACTGAGCAGCTACTCAATTAAGCCATTTCTTACTAATGGTGCTCAGCCAGTAAACATACCTAAACAATTTATTTCAATAGCCACGAATCACAGGCACTGGTTCCAGTAAAATGAATTCATTGAGAATTAATGAGTTCGTGAAGCTTAAGAGAAAGGTAGTCATTTCTGCTGTTTTTCTCTCTCTCTCTCTCTCTCTCTTTTTTTTTTTTTTTTGTAAGAAAATGAAGGAAACGTGGTCCAGTCGCAAATACACCACCTTTGTATTCCTAATTTCCAAAGTAGTTTTTTTGTTTCTTAATTGATGCTCAGCCCGTGATTAATAGATACACGATAAAACACCATTTTCCCGTGAAGAAGAGAAGAAAAACGTGACGTGCACGATCTGATACTCATAATGTACTGGAATTGACCTGAAAACAATTTAATACCAAAGCGGGGTTCCCTCCTTCTTATCGAGGAAGGAAAGAGAAAAAGGAGGGTGAAAGTAGGACATCTTATAGAGATAAGGGTCATCATCTTTATTCTCTATATAGAACATCAAAAGTAATGCACGGATCATATTTTATTCTTTTCAATTCACTATGGAAAAGAAACGGAACCAGATGTGTTATCTAAAGCATTAACAGATTGAAGATATTAAGAAAGGAAGAATAAGGATTGTTCTTCTGAAGAGAATCTTTTCAGATTTATAACAAGCGAATAAGCTTGTTAGTTCCGTCCATTTTTTACAGAAGCGCTTCAAAACTGGAACATGGTCGTTAAGATGTTTGTCTTTTCATGATATCTGGACAAACAACAGGACTTGTTATTGGATTAAAACTTTCCTCCTAGAATACCATGTATTTGGGGACAGACACTACCACCAGAAAGACAGAATGAAGATTAAAGATTTCGTAGGGATGTTTGGGAAAGAATGTTAAACTCGACAGTGTCATCAATAAAGACGCAGGACAAGACTAGAGCTTTCGCACAGTGATACAGACAAATGAAAGGCTAATGTAGTGCAGTATTTTCTTGCGTCTTGCTATAAATAGCACATTTTACGAACAACTCATTTTAGCGCTTTCCAATTCAACATTTTAGTTGTTCTATTGCACAGACTCTGTAAACTATGTTGATTCCACGTTCTAGAGAAACTTCTTTTGGGCGCTCGTATCAAAACGGGAAGAGGTTCGGATGGACTTGAATCCAGAGAGTAAATAAAAGGCAAACTCATAAAGTGTGTTTACTATGCTCATTAGTTCCATTCTAGGTATAGGTCGAAAGTTTAATCCCTTCAGTACGCAAGAATTCTCTGAGATTTGTATAGAGTTTCGTTTAATTGGATGGAACTAGAAGGCCTTGAAGGAATCGAGCATATCTTTCGGTTAATAGATGGGAAAGGTGAGAAAGGCAATAGATGGGAAACAATTATAATTTTCTGGGTACTATTCGAGTATGCGTCAAAATAAACACTTCATTCGAAATGAACATCATAAGAAATTTAAACTTGGCAGCAACATTGAATTTACAGACAATTCGAAAGAAACTCTTTAATGACAGGGAAAAGTATGAAACAGTTTTGTATGAAGTGGTTAATCCTGTCCCCGGGTAAGATACCGGACTCCCACCAGGCGCATCCCCGGTTGGCGGATAGGGGAATGCCATCTAGATATAGCTGATACTGGGGAAACCCAGGGCGGACCAAACTGGTACTGCAGCCTTGCGGTTAATGGAGAGATCTACATCTACAAAGGCTAAGGGAAGAAAACCCCGACAGAAAAATTACCTGGCCCTCCAGGTTGGGGGCTGGTGTGTGAGGCGTGAGGCTAACAACCTCACCCTGGAAAACTTCGAATGTTCAGAAATCCCAACGAATGCCTCGGAACAGGATGGAGAACAAGAAAAATGGACTAGAAGAACGGGAAAATGGCATGACTAAGGCCTCTTGGAACATAAAAACGATGTTAAAGCCAGGAATAGTGCAGGAAATAATACAAGAAATAGTAAAGAGTGGAGTACAAATAGCAGCAATTCAAGAAATCAGATGGCATGGCACAGGGAGAATAGATACCAAGGATGCTACAGCTTTCTATAGTGAAGCCCAACAAAGAACAGGTCAGTACGGAACAGGCTTCATAATAACCAAAGAAGCGCGGGGAAGCGTGTTAAAGTACACACCAGACAACGAAAAAATCAGCGCACTTAGAATAAAAGGCAGGATAAGAAACTTAACCATCATAACGATACATGCTCCTACGGAAGAAAAAGATGCAAATGAGAAAGAAGAGTTTTATGACACGCTGGAAGAAACATTGGACAAAACACCTAAATACGACATAACCCTAATCATAGGAGACTTCAATGCTCAGATAGGAAAACAGGATAGCAACAAGGGAGTTAGTGGAATACACACTATTCACGAAGAAAACAGTAATAATAGAGATCTGCTGTGTCAGCTGGTAATCAGGACGAACCTTATGATAAACAGCGCTCTTTTCTTGCACAAAAAAATTCACCAGGGAACATGGAAGAACCCAGACGGAAATACAATAAAATAAAATGGACCACGTTTTGGTCAATGGAATACATACTTCCTCAATCATAGACGTTAGAAGCTGCAGAGGACCTAACTGCGACTCTGATAATTTCCTCGTGAGAAAAAAATTACGGGAGAAAACAAAAAGAACACAACTAGTAGATAAATGGAACACACAGAAATGGGAAAAAGATACATACAGATAACAATACCAAGAGCACAAAAAATCAACAACCTGAAACAAAAAAGCAAAAAATCTATACCGAAATACTGGGAGAAAATACAAAGCCCTCTAAAAGAAGCAGCGGAAGAGATAATAGGAGAGAATAAGCAAGGTAGAGTAGGCAAAGCATGGTTAGATGAAGAGTGCAAAAAAAAGGATATCATCCCAAAGAAATTGGCTCCAAAGATAATAAAGAAAACATAATAGGAGATGAGCATGGACAGTTAGAGAGATGGGTAGAGTTTTATCAAGAACAGCTAGGTAAAGAAGAAGAAACCACGAACTCCAGTCTAGAAAGAAAAGAAGAAGAAAGCAGGGACGGAGCAGAAGAACCGCCATCATATAAAGAGATGGAAGCCAAAATCAAGAAAATGAAGAACAATAAGGCATCAGGTGAAGATAATATAAAAATATAAATGGTCAACGAGGCAGGACCAGCGTTGAAGGAAGAACTCCACAAGCTCATGAAATGTATATGAGAAGAATAACGGATTTATGAGGGATGGAGAGTTGGTATTATTTGTCCACTACACAAGAAAGGAGATCGCACAGAATGTGGGAACTATAGACCAATAACTCGATTGAATGTCGCATATAAGATACTTACAAGCATACTCAGTGAAAGAATTAAAATATACACAGAAAATATAATAGCAGAATACCAATGTGGTTTCAGACCCGGCAGAAGTACAACAGACCAGATATTTGTGATACAACAAATAATTGAAAAGCACTATTGACACAATCTAGATCTTTGGATTCTATTTATTGACTGCCGTATTGCCTCTGACAGCGTTTGTAGAAATCAACTGACCAACGTGATGACAGAAATGAAAGTCCCTGAGAAGCTAATCAGAATAGCAAAAATGAAGCAAACAAGTGCAAAAATAAAAGTAGGAAATAATATAAGCAGGGACTTCAATTACTACAAAGGGGTAAAGCAAGGAGACGGGCTATCCACCACTCTCTTTATATTAGCACTACATGCTGCGGTGCAGAAAGCAGACAAGAGAGGGTCAATATTCACGAAAATCACTCAAATATGCACATATGCTGACGATATCGCAATAATCGCGAGAACAGAGCAAGATCTGAAGAAAACATACCAAAAGCTGAAGGAAGAAGCAAATAAACTAGAATTGGAAACAAATATTAGTAAAACAAAATTCATGATCACCACACGAAAACAAGGAAGGCACACAGAAAAAAAGATGAATGTAGAAGGGAAGGAGTTCGAAAGAGTAAATTCATTTAAATATTTGGGCATATCGACAAATGAACGCTGCGCAGATTTGAGAGAAGGATAATACGCAAAATGTATGGACCAGTAAAAGAAAATGACAATTGGCGAACAAGAACTAACGAAGAAATTAATGCCATACTGCAAAACGAAGATATAGTAAGATTCATTAAATCACAAAGAATAAGGTGTTTGGGTCATGTGCAAAGGATGGAGAAGAGCAGAATGCCGAGAAGAGTGATGCAAGAAAGGATATATACTCCTTGGAGAACAAGGAGAAAAGGGAGGCCAATAACTATGGATAGATGATGTGATCGACGACCTACGTAAACTGAAAGTAAGACGGTGGTGGAAGATCGCTCAAGACAGGAAAGCGTGGAGGAAAATCGCTTGGGAGGCCAAAGCCCACCAGGACCTGTAGCGCCACGTGGTAGGTAGGTAGTTAATCCTGTATTATTTGGTTTTCGCTCAAGATTTGGTACAGAGGTGATGAGATTTGTGGAAAGAATTCTTCCCTCCCTGCGTCCAGAAGAAATTTCGAATGTATTCGGGAACTGATCCTGGATTGATTAAGATTATCCTCGAAAGAGGTGCTCAGAGGAGGAACGCTGAAGTCAAACCGAAGTTAAACTATGGCGATCAGACCTACCTTGCACGGAAGACACTTGTTGAGGACTCTTGGAAGCTTTGAGGTTGCTGCAAACCAACCTCAGAATTGACTTCAAAAGAAGAGTAAAATGATATTATTAATGAGAACCATCTCCAACATGTATGTATGTTTTATTATTGCGTATTATTAGTAATAAAGTACAGTATATTGTTTCCGAAATCTAGTGCCTTTTTTTAAGAGTAACAAAAACGT
>JAGDQP010065673.1:0-11389 GCA_022664845.1 Lepisma saccharinum | reverse complement strand
AACCCGATCGGACTTATACAACGCGAGATACAGATCACTGAAGCCATCTATTGGCAAAATAATAGATTACTTTTTACTACACCAGATATTTATCTTACGATGAGAGTAATTTTTAACTTCTTCTTTAAGCTCTAATTTAATACATCCATAAGCTCATTACAAGAAGGCCTCTAGATGGGCCTATAGAGTTTATGGGGGAAAAAATGAATAATCAGTTATTTAAATAATTATTTTGAGTGATTTACTTTCGATTCTTTTGCAGAATCTAGGTTACTTGGTTTTCTAAATCTATTTTATTGAACTCATTGTATTTCAAGTGAGTTATTTAATATTTGAGTGTAGTAGCTGCTCTATTATCATTACCGTTATCTACTTTACCCTACTACCGGTTATATTCGTCATAGTAATTAGTTCTAAGTGCAGTTGGAATGCGCATTCCCTTTTTTTATTTTAATTTTGAATACAAGGTCTGTCATTAGATTAATTCGGGGTTTCCAATTCGGCTGATAAATTTTGTTCATTGATAAAATCAAGTTCCATCGTTTAACGATTTGTTTTGTTAAAAGCATTTACCGATCCAAGATAAATCCTAGTTTCAGTACGTTGGTACTTCATATGTGCTGTGGACATGGATTGGAAGATGAATGTTTTCCGTTCCATCCATTCAACATTTTTCCCCAAAAAGATTTTATTGGATTTTTAATCATAATATTCTTCCTTACATCTTCTAATTACCGGGAAGTAAATTTCAGTTTCGATACACTACGAATAGAAACAGATGAGGCAAAAAGAATTCCTCATATATGAGTATCTAGATACAGATTGTTGTTTTTTTATTTCCTATAGTAGCTTACCTACTGACATAGTTAATTAGGTAATTCTTTATAATAGCTACTTCTGTTATATGGCGTTCAGCGTACTAGCAGTGTAGCTATTTGCATTATTTGAGATGCGTACAATACAGAATGTGATGTAAAACCATGAGGGAGGGCATGGGTGCAGACACACAGTTCAAGAGCGTATATGTGTCCGTGTACTCACATCACCCCTTGATATTACATCACATTCTGCATTGTATGCAACCGAAATAATGTAAATAACTACATTGAACGCAATATAATAGAAGTATCACATAGTAAGAATTACCGTTAATTTGATTGTTTCCTTTTATTGCGCTACAGTGTAACTCGGCTATAGCGACATCGGTTATAACGACACCTCGCCTATAGTGTCAGATATTCTGTGGCACCGACATATTCCTCATAACCGTATAAACCTCGGTTACAAAGACATAATTTTTCAAGTCCCTTGGATGTCGTTATAACTAAATTCTACTGTATTTTATTGGAAAGCATTCTCCCGAGGTTATTTAAAACGAATGATATCGGAAATTCTTCCAAGAGTACACCGTGCAAGTTTAGACGGTTGGCAGCACTGGAAGACGGCGAGTTCTCCTTCCCCAGAAGCACCTGTGTCTTGAATGTATGTAGAGTAACTATACTGGCTCGTCGAGTTTTCTATTCTCCGCAAATAGTAATTAAAACTTTTGACCTCTTTCACTTTAATATTGTGATCACTGGAAATAGTGTCGTCATACGTCAAAATTTGTTTGTGTTGCTATTATATGAAGTAGGACATAGTACTATAAGCATTTATATATACTGCGTATGAATGTCATCACTTTATTGTCGTGCACCCTGGTAAAATTTTTTAGAAAATCCATGCTTGCCTCTAAGAGTACACATTTGCCAAGACGTGCGTACAGTTAAAAGATTGACGTGCGTATCCGGACAGGATTGGTTGTATCTGGGTAGATGCTCACACTGATGTAATGTGTAAACGGTATTGCTTAAAGCAGACGAGCTTCCCACAGTGATTCGTAAGGAACAAATCGCAATGAAGATGAACGAGAAGATTGTCGGTTTCGGATTAAATGACGTGCGCGAGGCCACCAATTTGCACACGTGATCTCTCTGGTTTCTTACGTAACACGGACACTGTAAATACAACGGCCAAACGACTGTTTGCATGGTCCTAGCGTGGTGCAGTGGTAAGAAGTTGGTTTAATGAATAAAAACCCGGGTTCGAATACGGCGGGGAAAATGTTTTCTTTCAAAATATATTTATATTTATCATTAATAATTGCTTTTCTGCATTTTTCGTAGACTATCTTAAGTTAGTTACAATGGGTTCGTGTAGGTTAGGTTAGGTTAGGTGCGGCCATGTATCTTTACACATTTTCCCTCTCCTTTCTCTTCTCATTTATTCCGTGCACGACGGGGCTTGTAGATCAACGACATGGATCCGTACCTGAATGCAATCAGCGGAAGGTTGTGCTATCCAAGAATGTATTTCCTCTTCCAAATCAGGCATTTGCAAACCAAAAAGACAGAAAAAAAGAACTTCTGAAATCATAACGTCTTGTCCTTTTAAACGTAGACTCCAAACATTAATCGTTTCAAGACGGAACAAAAAGTCAAAAAGTGATACACGAATGTCTCAGAATATAAAAAGAAGATGTGTAAGCTTAATTGATTCAAGTCAGCAACCATCTACTTCATTTCAAGAATTATTTTTCTGTTTCAGGCTGTCAGGAAATGTATGAAGAGCGTAGCAGCAAAGATTTGGGTGCAATGTCTATCGTGTCAACGGTGGTGTCACGAAACTTGCTCAACTTATGAGGGGCTTGGTGTGCTTTGTAATTGTATGCGACATTTGCTAGTGCGTATGTTGTGTCAGCAATTATGGCAAGAAAAAAAAATGTGTAAGTGTGCGACATTTACTAATGTGTACTCTCGAAGAATTATCTCCGTTCTCTTCGGGGCACATTCCTCTAAGAGTACGCAAATGTACTTTTGTAAAAGTATCACAATATTCTCTACATGCTTTTTAGTTATGAGTCCTGTTTTTTTATATTTACATTACACTTGGAACATCAATAAATAATTCTGTAAAGTTTTGCTTTCTTGCAACTCTTCCATAGTTTATAAGCATTTCAAAAGCGCGTACCGTCTTAGGAAAACTTTCCCTAGTTATGGTTAAGGATATGTACTCAAGCGACTAGCGTTTTGTAAAAGGGTGAAGATTGCCTTTGCCTTTCCTTTGCACGCGAAACATTAGGAAACTATAATCTAAAGCGTTATTTACACATTACACGTTGCGCACAAATGCTTTACCTGTAAAATTACTCTACAGAATGTGTCTTCCTAAATATTTCTCGTATAAAGATCGTGGAACATCATATTTATATTGCCCGTAAAGCAAGCAACATTATTTCCGAAAGTACAGAGGTATGTATTTAAGAATATACAAATCATACGTGCTACACATACTAGTATTTAACTAAAGTTTATTTATTTTTGGAAAGTGATCATGCTTGCAAATATATTTTGTGTAGCATAAACTTCTCTCTATTTACGATCTCTTGCTATTTACATTTATTTTTCTCGTGTTGTACTCGTATGTGGTCTTTATCCTAGTTTAAGGATAATATATCAACGATCTCCAACAAAAGATGGCAGCACTACCTCCGTATATGTCTAATGTATTTTCACTGTTACACGAAATTTCCTTGCTGCTCCTACAAATTCAAGATTAGAGAGTTCAAACTTTCAGGGAAGAAAGTTCATAACTAATTCAAGAGCATGATCGATGCCGATTTTTTATTTTATTTCTTGTTCATTGTTGAAAGAGCTTTATTGTTATAGGTTTCGATATTCACAACAACAATGAAGGAAAACGAAAATAAATAATCGGCATTGATCGTGCTCTTGAATTGGTTATGAACTTTCTTCCCTGAAAGTTTGATCTCTCTACGCTTGAATTTATAGGAGCAGCAAGGAAATTTCGTGTAAGAGTGAAAATACATTAGACATATACGGAGGTAGTGCTGCCATCTTTTGTTGGAGATCGTTGCTTTAGAATATTCTTAACCCCTCAATTCGGACGATTAATTTTCAAATTTGTCTAAAATATCCTCGGATATGTGATGGTACTAAGAAATAACCACCGAAACAAGGTTTATTCCTTAAATTATCTGCAGATTTATAAGGCATGTTGGTGCAACTGAGGGCTAGTGAATAAAATTGAAAATCATCAACTTGAATTCCCTCTTCCTCTGTTAATGACGAAAAGTGCTATCATATGTAAGCTTCGAAATGAAAGAATTTTGGAAACATTACTGCATCGTATATCAGCATTTTAAATAAGAAGGGAAAAATTAACTTATCTTCCTTCGAACCTTGAAAAGACCCCCACAAAGTAAAAGTATAAATTCCTCGGAGTACGTATCCTTCTATATATTATACCATGTTAATATTAACAAAGTCATATTTAGTTATACAAGTTTTGTTGAATTAAATATTGAATTTTATTTAATTAATTTGATTGAAATGTTTATATGAATTAACTTGAATTTAAAATATTTTTAAAAAATGTTTACTATTGTTAGAGATGTGATTTAAAGTTTTTACTATAATGAGCAGTTATCTTGTTTTTGGATATGTTGAACGGAACAACGAAAATGAAGAATCTTGTCTGTTTGGTTTTAAGCGACGTTATAGGTGAAATAAATAAAAGTATTTTCTGAATGCATATAAGGAGGTTAGGTAGGAAATAAAAATGAAAGCAGTTTAATTAGGTTTAATTTGAAATGAATTATGATAAAACTGGAATATGTGTTTCTGTCATTAAGGAGAAGAAATTGGAAGTTAAAGTGGAAATGCCACATAAAATTTGTTAGCAAATGTATGTAAGAAGTGATGTACGGTAGGTATGTTTAAGAGATTACAATTATGATTTCAATAAATCGATCGTTTTTGCCTTCGCGGCTATTACCAGATTTTTATTTCTCCGTTCTTAGCAAGATGCGGCGGGAGTTGCAGAGCTCTGAGCTCTATTGACTTCGGTCCATTAAATAGTTAGTCCTGTTGAGAGAGATTTTACGAAGGGGAAAGCGAGTAGTCTCCATTGTTCTCTTCGGGAAGGAAAGGTTTGGATAAACCGACTTGGAGCAGTCACTTTCTTTTCTCTCCGGGATGAACATTTGATGTCCTTAAAGATAAGCCTACGATTTCTGTTATCAGATACCTTGAGATTGAGTCATATGAGCTAGCTGGCAGGTTTCAAGGAATCTAGAATCCACAATTTAAAACATCGACAATATTTACATATTTTTTATTACTATGTATATATAATTATTAATTTTGTTTCATAATACATGTTAATCTTTCACTGAAAATCTCCTGGCACTTAAAAGCACATAATAACTTCACCAAAAATGAACTTTATGTGAACCTACCGGAAAAAAATGTGAGTGTTTAGTGTGCTCAATGTGTCTTTTTATTTATTAACTTCTGGTCTACAGTGCACATTTTGTACACATTAAGTTCATATTTGCTGTAGTTCACATTACCTACACTTCGTTTTGAGATCACTTTCAGTACATTTACCAATTTTAAATGAACTTTTTGTGCATAAATTGTGTATCAGTACACCAGAATTGTATATAATATGCGCTAAAAATGTGGCGTAGTTCGTATTATTTTCACGAAAAGTTAATATATTATGCACTACAACGTGGTAAAACTGGAACATATTGTGAACTTTATGTGTACTTTAGATGTATTTTGATTTTCAGTGTGCCACCGACTGTATTTTCAATAATAAAAAAAAATATGAGAATTGCTTTATTGTTATTTTATAGTATAAAATTACCATGAGAATAAGATGTTTTAGTGTATTTGGCAGAAAAATCACTTTCATACAAACAAAGACTTGCGATTTCTACTAACATTAACTATAAAGACTCCGAGGAATTCCCGGTAGCATAGTAACGCAGTAGTCTTAGCTGCACAGTCCGTATGTAGTGAAATTCGCTGACTTTTCTTGCCATGTTTCACTTATAGGCTACGTTAATGGCTTATTACTTTGAAAAACAAAGATTAGACACACTCGTTATCTTGGGGACCTGTTGCATCGATCAAAACGCCGGTCCCTGCCGCTCTTACTTTAGGCAAGACCTTTCCAACGACGCCGGAACCATGTCTTCACACCTGGTGGTTCATGAGACATATCTTTTGGCACGGAAGGACGAAACAAAGCAGCGATACAAATTCTATACAGAAAAGCAATATTTGATTGGAGAAACTTAATGACATCAATAAAAAAATCGTAAATCTTTAATAATAAAAATATTTGCCATGTGTAGTTATTTTCATGATGTTAGAGACTGGAATCTTTGTTGAATACTTTTTCTAGCGTATTATAGTTGATTAATAATATAGGGAGCTATATTACATTGTTGTGAAAAACATAATTGTATTAATTTTCCTGTTATTTACATAGCCAGCTGGATTATAAAGTTAGAATATTTTAATATAATTTAGCTTTAAGTTAAATAGGGTTATAATGGAAGCAATTTCAGTGCAAATTTGTTATAATATCAGTAGGAGATCTAAATGTAACGAGAGAAACCAAGCTTTTAAGTAATTTCTATTCTTTTTATTAAATTTCAAACCCTTTTTCTTCTAACTTTTCTGATCTAAAAAGTGTAAGATAAAGCCCGGAGAGACTGCGCTCAATTCAAGAAAATATAGCTAAAATTCCAATTTTTACGAAAACTTAAAAAAAAACTACACAAGATATTCTTTAGCATCTTATACACAATTACGTTCTATTAATCTTTGATATAAGTCATTGTATGCTTAATGGTAATGATTTTTCAAACCCCTTAATTTGTACAATCTCTTCTACTAGGGTAGGTAAGATTGCGCACATGGGTAGGAGAGACTGCGCATGAGAATAAAAGAACATTCGATCGTATGAATCAAATAGCAATTACCCGTTGTGATCCAAAACATTAAAAACTGTTGTATTACAAAAACGTAATTAGCTAAAGCAGCCTGAATGTTACCTTTCTGACTCTTGGCAGTGTTATAAACTTTATTAATACAATCGTAAGTCGACACAGGAAACGAATTTTATGCTCTTCACATGGTGTATTCCTCCGTCAAGTAGTGGGCCAGGACGAAAAATCACACCGAAATCTAGCCCTGATAACTTTGCGCAAACTCTCCTCTCATTGTATTAAATGAACGTACTGCGCAATATCTCCTACTCGACGCTTGAATCGAACCAACGATCTTAATTAGAGAGGAGAGATTGCGCACCCCATAGTATGGGACCAAATTTCCAGAATGACCGCAAACTTCGTGTAACACTATTTCCGACAAAGAACTAGCTCAGATACTCCTTGATTTATTATTTTTTAACAATAAAATATTTCGTTTGAAAATCTATACAACGTTTATGAAAATTCAAGCAATCAACTTGTGTCGTAAAACCAAAAAAATAATGATAAGTTTCAGCGACCACAGTATTTCGGGAGTTGTTTGAATGACTGTGAATATTTTATTGTATAAAGAGGATAAATTATTTTATATCATTCAGACAATACCCGTAAATATTTGGCGCCCGAACAGGGACTATCAACTTAATTATTGACCAAATTAATTAGTGCGGTATTCACGTTTATTTCATCTTTCGTTAAATTGAAAATACGAAAAATCTGTTTATTTTGTCAGAAAAAAAATTGAGATGAAAAGATCTGAGTTTATGACAAAACAGTTGAACCTTTCACTTCTTTCTTTTTTGGGTCGAAAAGAGGGACTACAAAAAGTGCATATTTCTGTTTTTGTCTTCTTCATCATGGTCACAGGGTTAGGAGGTAAACTCTGTCAGTATTGTAATTGAAGTAATGGTAAAAGGAAAAAAGTGTCTTCCGATAATACCCATGCTCAGTTGCTGAAGACTCTGCTCTTTTGTTTTCTGATTGGGAAGAGGAAAAAGGGACAAAATAATTTATCCTCTTACTTAATTCAACATACAAAATATTCACAATCATTAAAACAACCCCCTAAACAACCTTCCATCAGCACAGGAATTCAACTGACGAGACTGTCAGTAACATATTCACTTGTCCTTTACTCGCAACACGTTAGTCCTATTCCTTCCCATCTTTCCAGAATCTGCGCAATCTCTCTCGGCTTTGCCTTAAGAAAGTTTGAAGAACTATACATCGAATATTTGCTTATTAACAATTATGTAACACTTTTTTTTTAAGTTTAGAGATACTATATTATCTGACTCTTACAAAAAATATGTACCGACAATCTTCAAATTAGGAATTAAAAATAGATTTTTGATCTCATCTATAAGAAACAATGCCAGTCAATTGGAACAAGAAGATAAAGTGAACTAGATATTCCATCCAGAGAATATCATGTGTGTTTTTTGTTTAAGTTGTGATTTGTGACGAAATCGACCACGTAAGTATAGCGCGGTCCGGGTTCAAATCCCAGCCAGGACTCTGGAGACTTTTCTCGCAGTGTTCCCATGTCGGGCGCTCTGAGATGCACTCAGTCTCAAATCTAATTGAATAACAGAGTGTTCTTGGTACTCCTGGGCACCTTGGGAAGGTAAAGGCCGTCGAGCGTGGGACTGAACACTCCACCTCACTTCATACCGTAGGTCAAGAATATGTGCAGCGCTTACCTGGACATTCCCCTTGCGCCGTTCACTTCGTGTGCATTTCGTACAGGGAATAGCTTTACCTTTACCGTCTAACAATAAGTTTATTTACTATTAACATGGGATTCAAAGCACGCTGGGTTTTGAATTTGAGGTAAGAGTAGAGGGGTGCATCAACCAACAAGCTGTCCCCCCTTATCCTCACAAATGCAGACAGCAAATTTCAGTACTTTTGCCTTGAGTCTCTGCAAATCCTGATTTGAGCTGGAGTACTTGAATATGGGAGAAGGGAGACGTTAGAAACTACATAAAAATTAAGAACTTTTACGGCATTAATTTTCTTTTGCACAATGGTTTTGTGTATGGTAAGTCGTAACCAGCAATGAGGAGCTGGGAGGGGCGAGAGAAACATTCAGTATACACAGAGAAGTGATAGTTCCATGGTGGTGTAATCGACAACATATCCAACGAGTAATCAACAACATATATGGAAGATCCGTATTTGAATCCCAGTCACGACGGCTGTCATGTTTTTTTAAGATTCCGATGCTACAGGGATGTAATTTATTCTTCAAATTCGAAAGGAAGATTTCTCATATTTTCTTAGAGTACTTCACAATGGATTATGGTTATCAGTGTGCCTGACTGATTTGACCACAAGAATTTCCAAGTGGTCTCGCACTAACGATTACTCGTAATTCCCTCCACATGCTTTGACGTATATTTTATTTTTACGGTTTCGTGATTTTATTTCCTTTTTCTTTTTAATGGTCTGTCTATCCGTGGCATAATTTTACCTTCTCTCTGCAGTCATTTTATTGTTTTGTATTAAGTGCTGTATTTCTATCCCCGTGAAGCACAGGTATTTTTTAATTTGGTGGTATATATTTTTTTTAATAAAACAAAGCTATAGAAGTGGACATATACTCTGGTAATTTATTTTTTTATTTTTACGCGTTTGTCTTTCAGTTATTTATTGTTGCATTTGTTTTGGCTTAGTGTCGTTTTGTATTCAAATACTTCCGATTCTGAGTTATAGCGTCAGTTCGGGAGACATCTTATAAAGTTGCAAGATGTAATATTTCATCACCCGTATTGGATTTAAGCAAAACAAGGCCACACTGATATATATTAATGATCTAATAACATCTATAAAACTTCCGAGTGGGTCGAGATCCTTATAAGTATAAATATTTGTGTTTTGGAATTTTACTAGAAGATAAGTGAGCAACATTAGATTTAGTATTAAAAATCATATGCCGTGAAACGGTTTATGTCCAAGTTCAGTGGCCAAGAACATGTCCATAACAAAATGATATACCCTCGTATATACATTGTGTATATTATATATAAGAATAATTTGGTGTGCATACACCTACACGTCTCTTTTATATATGGTGAGAATTTGAAGCAAATATATCTTATTGTTTCTGAGTTATGAACATTCTTGCACAAGCATATGTATATACGGCCATAAAAACAATGTATATACGGCCATAGCAACTTCTACACTACTTAGTGTTGGGCGAGGCAAGTTTAAGAACAGAGTGCCGTCGCATGGATGCGAGATCTTTATGTAAATAGTTCATTTCTTGTGTCTCTCCTACAATTAAAAATATTTTACCAGTTTAAATGCTGTATTTTATTTAGAAGAAAGAAACATTGTGCTTAAACCATAAGTTAAGAATCTGTGAAGTAGTAAGTCATAAGGTTCTAGTTCAATGCCAAGCAAGTGACATTATTTTTTTTTATATTTGCCGAGCAATTGCCCAGAGACGTCTCAATTGGAGTTAGCAGCTTTCATATTCTACAGGGTGTTCCTATTTAAAGTGGCATATTGGTAAGATATAACTTAACAACATAGCACCACCGTCTGTTACAACTTACAAGCGATTCCAACTTTGTACAATTTATTTTTAAAACCCGGCAACATCACTTATTTATTTACAAGATTTTGAAGAATATAAGCATCCCGGATATTTGAACTATCATAGACCTCATAATAGATAGATTTATCACGCTTCCCCATTTCTGGTTGCGCGCTAAAACTAATGGGTTTTTGTACAGGAGCACGTAATTTTGAATTCATCCGCTAGGCTGCGCTGGCATCAACCTCATAGTAGATTATGAGGTCGATGCCAGAATAACCTAGCGGATGAATTAAAAATTACGTGCTCCTGTACAAAAACCCATTAGTTTTAGCGCAGCCAGAAATGAGGAAGTGTAATAAATCTATCTACAATTATGTCTATGGTATTAAATTGTTTAAAATTACTGAATCAAATGCTGGTTGTAGTTCTAGAATTTTCTCTCGAAGTAAGAGTAGATAGATTTTCATATTTAAAAACTAGAGTAATAGCTTCCTGTACTGTATAGAATAGCTCATGGCTAGGAGGCAGTAAAGTAAAGTTTAGCCCTTCTACAGCGTTTCAGCTGGTCTCGTTAGACTATTTCGTCATTGACCGTGTACATTAGGCCATGTCATGTGATAGTGAAAATAGTTACTTTTAACATATTGAACAGGCATGTTTGGAATCCAATGTATTTGAATATGGGAAATTCATTTATGGTATCATTTTTGTAAAATATTGATGTTTACCTACCGGGAAATGACAATTAAAATTATGCAATAATGAATATATTAAACATATTACGCTCGTCTGTAATTGATAGTTAAGAGACGTGTTATTTCATTTCATAACGTGTATGTAGTAATTAAAATGCAATATTGAAGTTAAGTACAGCCTCCTTCAGCCACAGCTCTTAATAAAACACCCATTAATTACAATAATTTGAATATAACATGTCATAAAAATGTGTACAAAGAATAAATACTAAATTGAAAATAGTATATCACATA
>JAGDQP010065672.1:0-11389 GCA_022664845.1 Lepisma saccharinum | reverse complement strand
AAAATCACCCTGGCCCAACCACATGAAGCTATCAGAATAAAAACCACTCCAGGATTTTGAGCATATTTTCTGCTTATTTGTGCACACTGTCCCATATTTTGTGCACTCTCAGTTTAATCTAGAAATCGAAAACAATATGGTTGGGCGAACTTCACGCTGGCCTAACCACATCAAGCTATCGGAATAAAAACCACTCCGAGATTTTGTTCTAATTTGTGCACACTATCTTATATTTTGTGCACCCTCAGTTTAGCCCAGAAGAAGTAAAAAAATGTTGTTTGGTTCAACATGACCTTGGCACAGCCACATCAAGCTATTGGAATAAAACCACTCCAGGATTTAGTACATATTTTGTGCTAATTTGTGCACGCTATGTTTAGCCCAGAAAAGGAAAACATTGTTGTGGGACTAACTTCATTCTGGCGTAATCACAATAGGCAATCGGAGTAACAGCAACTCCGAGATTTTGTTTCAGTTTTTAAACTAGCACAATAATGAATTAGAAACTTTCTATTTCAAAATTATATTCTTACAAATTATTCAGTATATAAGCTGTATTTATGAATCATTCGCACTCTAAGGAAATTTGTACTTGTTAAGTGAATATTTTAAAAATAAACGCCAGTCAATGTTTACAATGGCGAGTTGCCTTTGTGAGTAAGTATGAACATGATATTTGAAAAACTAAAATTTGCCTTGAATTTTGCAAAAGATTTTCAATGTCATGTTCCAATCTCATTTTTAATACAATATTGGCACAAGTAAATATGTGTCTTATGGTTCGGAAAGTCGTGTGTTTTCTGAAAATAATAACATCATTTGAGACAATAGAATTACGTGGTGGTGCTGCTAAATTTGTCTCGAAAATCCACGTGCTACAATCATCAGAATTCTGACCATGGTCGCGGCTACCAGTACATTAGTGCGGATGACTAAGTCACTATTTTTATAAATTTGAGCATTTATTTGTACGTTGGAAGGATGCGGCTGGTATTTGAGAACACGCATTATAGGTGACACAACCATGCTGCACGTCATAGTTACAAATCCATTTTTGTTGCAGGTAAACATGGCATTACCTATGCTAACCCATGAAATGAAGAGGCACGCTGTCATCGTATCCTTGGCTGAGAGATCGTTGCATTTCTCAAAGTCACCCGGTAATTCGTTTTCAAAGTTCAGAGAGAACTGAGGGCTACTAGGGGTGATCAGAGAGAACTGAGGGCAACCGTTTTCCACAGAAAACGACATTATCTTTGTTCTGACATTCTCAGGACGCCAGAATTCGTCAGTTCTATATTTATGTCCAGGCTACCGTCGATTACGATGCTGGGAAATCCATGAGGACTGTCGGAAAGGAGGTGCAGGTTGACGCTACTACTATCCGACATGTGGTTCATGAGGGCTTTTGTTACAACTCGTACGTGATGCGGCGAGGAGAGTTCTTGTCCCAGAGAACCAGGGAGAACGGCCTGAGCAGAGCCAAGCGCCTCGTGATCAAGCTGAAACATCCGAAGGAGCCAGGAATGTTGTTTTTTTCCGATAAGAAAATCTTTGACCAAAGCCAGAAGACAAACCCCAAAAATAATCGGTGGCTTAGTAGAAGCCACAAGGAGGTTTCGACCGTCATGCACACCAAATTTGCAGGCTCAGCGATGGTTGTGAAGGTCGTGAATAGTGAAGGTGACCTGATGTCTCCACATTTCTTCCTTCAAGATGCCAGAGGCAACACCGTTGCTTACACCGAAGTGTGGAACATTGTTCTTAAGCTCTGGATTATTGCTGTAGCACGTGGCAGGCCGTATGTTATTTTTTTTTAGCAAGACCCCGCACCATCCCACATAGCTCATACAACTAAAGAATGGATGGCCGAAAATTTTCGTAACCATATTACTCCCAACATGTGGATCCCCTTCTCCCCAGACATTAATCCAATAGACTATTACATATGGGGTGTGGTTGAGAGGAACTCTTAGAGGAATCCACATAACATCGTTGCGGCTCTCAGGGCAGCTGTTGTGAATGCAATAGCAAATATGTCCAAGCCCATCTCATTATTGCCTGCATGTGATTTCGATAGCGTGTAGAGGCTGTTGTTGCGGCTGACGGTGGTTTTATTGAATGATGATGTCCACTGTGTATGTGGTCACCTGTACAGAAAGTTAAAAGATAATAAATGCTGTATCTCTATTGTCTGTGCCTTTTTCCCAGCGGACGTGAATTTGTTCTCAAATACCTGCAGCACACTGTATGTCATTTTTTTGGAAAACTCGATCTCGGTGGATAGTTCTGTAGAACTGAGCACGCTCTTTCACATTTTTTGCGACATAGTGCTATAATATAATTTGCCAACTGTACTAGAAAACAAACAATGACATTTCTCTATATACTTCCAAGAAGATCGTGCTCGATTCTACAGAACTATTTTCTCAGCACGATTTTAACAAGAAAGTGGTAGTGCTGTTTACCTCCGAGGTACATATATGTAATGTGAAAGGATTGAATTTGATATTAAAATAAATTATAACAAACTAGTTACTTTAAGTGTTGTAAGCATTAGAAAGGTGCAAACTGAGCCGCCATATTGGAATATCGCTTTTTTTTTTTTTTTGCTATAACTTTTAACTGAGTAATCCTAGATTAATTTTCTTTTTCTTAAGTCTCTCATCATTTAATTCCACAAATGTACATTTTTACGAATTATTTATTTTAAGCTTTGTTGATATTTTTAGCATGAATTCTGTAAAATAAGTTGTTTGGCTATAAATTTTGAGTTAATGGTCCTGTTGTATTTTTTGTTTCCTTACGTTGATCATATTTTAATTCCCCAAATATAAATTATATCTCACATTATTTTAGGCGTTGTATGTATTGGCGGCATTCACACTGAGTAAATGGTCCTATAAAGATATGAAACTATACCTATTGACTAAATTATTCTACTCTAATTTTCGTTTTTAACTGTTCATAATTTAAGTCTCTAAATGCAAATGATAACAAATAAATTATTTTATGCGGTGTCAGCATCAGCAGCATGAACTCTATATTGGAAAATAGCAGCCAAAATCAGTCTTTTGGCTATAACTATTTTAGTGAATTGCTGTCCTATTGTAATATGGTTGTACATCATTTAATTCCCCACAGAAAATGTTAAAACAAGTTTTTGGGTAAAACAATTAACCAGAAAACTCAAAAGGCTTATTATGCAGAATATTTTGTATTTCTTGTAGATTTAATATTATTTTAACTTTTAATCTTTATATTATATTATAAATATTTAAAATTACCCGTTCACTTATTTCAATAGAATTTCCTGGCTTTCTTTCACTGATGTGTGTATTTTTCCAGAAGTTTAAATACGAGGCTATTTATATTCTAAAATAACGTAACACATCAGAACTAAGTATCACATAGCACAGCTGATAACATTTGATACTTATAAGGATCAAAATTATACATATGTAACACGTAGACATTCTCGAGCCCAAAGGAAACAATTTCCATTATTTTAGGCCGTTACATTTACTGAAAAATCCATTAAAAGAAAATGATTTGATTTCTATTTCACCTTGGCTTATCAGTATCGTATCATCGACTCGCGTGTTAAGTTTATCAGTGGACAAGTAACTCTCAATTTCTCATTTCCAATATGATAATCGGAAACGATAGAGAACTGGTTTCGGCACTCACTTTCTAAAACGGGGGCGGAAAATTATTCAGCCCATGCCTACAACTCTTAAATAACTATTTGGGCAAAAACAAACTAACCGAGGTTTATGCTTCTAAACCAAATAATTCAGCAAAGGAATAAAAGAAATCGAACGGTTAGTTCTCCAATTACAGGCAAGAAAAAAAAAATATTATGGTGGCCATTTACCAGCATGGAGTTTGGAAACCATTTCGACGATGCCTAAACGCTTAAAATAGATTTTAGACATATCATCTGAACTGCATATGAAATTTTCTATTTAAGTTGTGAGACGACGTGGTGGCGCTTGCATAGACCCTCCGTCTAAAAGGTACCTTATACAAGGTAACCAAAAACGTTCTTGCCGTTTTTGACGTCCCATTAATCACTGAGAGGAAACGAAATGACGTACGTGCTTGCCAAGCGATCGGGAGTTTGTCTGACCGTGCATCTTCAGTAATACAGGAACGGTGGTCACACACAGCAGTCATAGCTCGTCCAGTGTAAAAGAGAAATTGAGGTATCGAAGCAACTTGTTCGCGTGTGTTTGTTATATGACTTTAAAGTGGGCTTGTCAGCTCTCACATCAAGTCGCCGCGTATGCCAGACATTTGGTGAGAATGCCGTGAGCGAACTTACCGCCATGCATTAATTCCAGAAATTCGGTTCGTGAGATGTGAGCCTTGCTGATGAACCTCGCAGTGGACGACCACATGTGTTGGATGACGAGGCCCTGAAAGCAGCCATCGAGGAGGACAGTGGTCTAACGTGTGACGAACTTGTAGAAAGGTTCAATGTTTCCGCTGAACCAGTCAGACTGCACCTGCATGGAACAGGAAAGTCATACAGGTTAAGCAAGTTAGTACCCCACACATTGTCGGCAGCCAACAAGGAACAACGAGTGACAGACATCCAGTTTGTCCTTGCTCACTCGTCACCTGAACACACTTATATTTGGTCGCTTGTTCACTGGTGACAAAAGGTGTCCTCTATGACACTCCCAACCGTACCAGACATTGGTTGTCGCCACGTGACCCTGTTCCTCACACCTCTGCACCCACGAAATGTTACGTTCTCTGTATGATGGACTTGTCGCCAAGTGATGCAGTACGAGCTCCTTCCATCTGGTCAGACCATCACTGCTGACCTCTCCTCACAGCAGTTGCAAAGGGTGCACTTTGCATTGCGACAGTAGGAGCCGGCATTGGTGAATCGCAAGGGTGTGCTGTTCCTCCACGTCGATGCCAAGCCACATGTGGCAAAGAGTACCCGGGCATATCCTTCAGCAACTTGGCTGGGAGGCACTGTGCCATGGACCATATCCATCGGACCTTGCGCCAACAGATTACCACCTGTTTCATTCCATCGACAACCACCTCCGTGGGAGATTCTTCGCCAATGATGGAGACCTGTGGAACGCACTCACGGACTGCTTTTCCTCCACCAGGATATTGTGCAGCTGCAGGAACGTTGGCACAAGATGTTGGATGCTGAGGGAGCTTACTTCGAAACCTAAATTTACATACCGTCCACTATATTGCTCTTTGTTTATCACTGCTCTAGAACGGAAAAACACTTTTTTGGTTACATTGTATTTGTCATATATTCGGAAAGATAAACAATTCTAGTTTCAAATTTACTGTTTTATAAAAGTTAGGATGATATCCCATATTAGACAAAAAGAACAATGCCTTTGGTGCATTTTGATTATTATATTTAATATATGTTTGAGAAAATCAAACAATTTAAGCTCTTCTTACATTGTTATACATAAAATCACATGATATGCATACTAGAAAACATAGAAAATGAAACAACATTGTATTGTACATTTATTAATTTGGGATGTAAGGAATTACAGAATATTCTACCAGAACTTCTCTGACCAATGATTGGAAAATATACTTAAGTAGAATTGAATTAATGCACACTAAAGTACCACATGCAAATGTTTTCTTATTTCAGCTTGTACTTTTGATATCTACGCTAAATCCATCGTAAATAGAAATTAGGAAGTTGTCAAAAATTAGCATAAAATTTGCAAAACAAGTTGTAGTGGCATTTTGTCCGAAACCTTGTTGTGGTTGGAACAGAGTGAAGTTGATCCAACCACATTGTTTTCGATTTCTGGGCTAAACCGCGCGTGCACAAAATTCTGAAGTGTTTATTACTCCGATATCTTGATGTGGTTGGGCGAGGAAGATGATGAGCCAACCACATTTTTTTTTTATTTCTGGGATAAACACAACCCTATTTTCTCGATTTCTGGGCTAAACCGAACGTGCACAAAGTATGGGATAGTGTGCACAAATGTACACAAAATATGCACTAAATGCTTGTGTGATATTTATTCCAATAGCTTGTTGTGGTTGGGCTAGCCTAAAGTTGGCTCAATGAGATTGCATTCGATTTCAGCGCTAAACCTAGCGTCCATAAAATATGAGATAGTATGCACAAAATATGCACTAAATCGAAGTGTGGTTTCTATTACCAGAGCTTCTTGTGGTTGGGCCAGCGTGATGTTAAGCCAACTACATTTGTATTTGATTTCTTGGCTAAACTGAGCGTGTACAAAATATTGGTATTGAGCACAAAATATGCACTAAATCCTGGTGTGGTTTCTATTTCGATAGCTATTTGTGGTTAGGCCAGCGTAATGTTTAGCCAACTACATTTATATTTGATTTCCTGGCTAAACCATACCCCATTATTTTCTATTTCTGGGCTAATCTGAGCGTGCACAAAATATGGGATAGTAAACAGAAATTAGCAAAAAAATATGCAAAAAATCCTGGTGGGGTTTTTATTCCGATAGCTTGATGTGCTTGGGCCAGCGTGATGTTGAACCAACCACATTGATTCCAATTTCTTGGCTAAACTGAGGGTGCACAAAATATGGGATAGTGTGCACAAAATATGCACTAAATCCTGGAGTGGTTTTTATTCCAATAGCTTGATGTGGCTGGGCCAAGGTGATGTTGGACCATTTCTTATTTCTGGGCTAAAGCCAACCCTATTTTTTCGATTCCTGGGTTAAAGGGAGCGTGCACAAAAATGAGATAATGTGCTCAGATTTGCTTGAAATATGCACAAAAACCTTGAGCCGTTTTTACTCCGATAGCCTATTGTGATTTGGCCAGCGTAAAGTTGGCCCAACCAAATTGTTTATGATATCTGGGCTAAAGCGAGCATCCACAAAATATGGGATACTGTGCACAAATTACCACAAATATGCACAAAATCCCGGATTGTTTTTTATTCCGATAGCTTGGTGTGGTTGGACCAGGGTGATGTTTAACCAACCACATTTTAGTTCTGGCCTAAACCCAACACTATTTTTCGATTTCTATTCTAAACTGAGCGTGCACATAATATGGGATAGTGTGTACAGATTAGCACTAAATCCTGGTTTGGCTTCTATTCCAATAGCTTTTTGTAGTTGGGACAGCTTGAAATTGGCCAACCCACATTATTTTCGATTTCTGTGCTAAACTGAGCTTGCAGAAAATATGGGATAGTGAGCAGAAATTAGCACAAAATATGCACTAAATCCCGGAGTGGTTTTATTTCGATAGCTAGGTGTGATTGTGTCTCGGTGATTTTTGAACCGAACTTCTTTTTTTATTAGTTCTGGGCTAAAGCCAATTCTATTTTTCGATTTCTGTTTTAAACCGAGCGTGCACAAATTAGCACAAAATCCTGGAGTGGTTTTTATTCCGATAGCTTGATGTGGTTTAGCCAGCGTGAAGTTGGCCCAACCACATTGTTTTCGATTTCTGGGCTAAACCGAGCTTGCACAAACTATGGGATAGTGTGCACAAATTAGTACAAAATATGCATAAAAACTTGGTGTGGTTTTGGTCTTAAAAGCTTTGTGTGGTTGGGCCAATTTCACGTCACTTCCATCGGCTGCTACCAGAACGGATATCTACTGTATCTGAGATGCCTGACCCTCTGCACTCAAAGAAATGGTGGAAAGTGAAAGATGAAGTAACTGAAAGTGAAACACTTCAGTGCTTTCAAACTGTTATGTGTCATATGTCTTTACGTAATGCAGAAGGCAGTGCTAATTTCAAAGATAGTGATATAGCAAGTAGTGTGAAACTAGGAAGGATAAGATAGCATATACAATTGTGTATGGGCTTGCCTCCTATTTTAAATGTAACTTAGTGAAGTTTATAAACATGAGTGATTTCATTGTTGTCGGGTTTGATGAAACGATGAATAAAGTCCCACAGAAACAACAGATGGACTTAGTGGTAAGATTTTAGGATGTCTCGAAATATCAATTAGTGTCACGCTTCTGTTCATCCCAGTTTCTTCATAAACCGACGGCTTCAGATCTTTTAAGTAGTGTATGAGACGGCATCGAAGGCGTGGATGAAAAGAAAATAATCAAATTGTCAATGGACGGTCCTAATGTCAATTTCAAACTTCTTAACATCCTCAGTTAAGAGCTGTCTTCAGATGGGGGTATACAACTGCTGGATATCGGCAGTTGTAGTGTTCACGTTGTGAACGGAGCGTTCAAAACCAGATTAAGCAACACGTCTTGGTATCTACTTCCTTTTTTTTTTTAGGAATCTGTACTATCTAGTCGCCGTAGTACATTTGTAGCTGTCACTAATTCTTCACTATTTTCACTGAAGCTTTGTAGTATGAGATGGTTTGGGAACATTCAAGTAGTCAGGAAAACCTTAGATACTATTGAAAATGTTAAGAAGTTTGTTGATCATGTCATAAAGAACAAAATTTAAACCATCCGGAACTCACCCAGTTTCAAGAAAATCTCCGTAGCTCTTGAAGATAAACTGAAGCTAAACCGTTGAAACCGAGGATAGCTTTCTTCCAGTCAGTTGTCGAAGACCTGGAGCCGTTTTTGAAGGAGTTCCAAACAGATACATCGATGTCTCCTTTTCTTCACGGAAAGCTCTCGAACCTTCTGAAAAGGTGTATTGGAAGGGTGGTCAAAGAGGTGGTTCTGGTAGATGTGCCCCTGCAACGAATTGAGATGACTGAACAAAACTTGAAAAGAGCAACAGATATTGATATTGGTTATGGGACTCATGCTACTTTGAAGAAATGCCCTGGCGTGAAAAGTGCTGCGATCTGAACTTCAGGGAAGATTGTAAAAGATGCTTGGTTAGCTTAGTAAAGAAGTTACTTGAAAAACGTCCCCTCAAGTATCCATTAACTGAGGGACTTAACATTTTTAAATGCTCACAAGATAGCGTTCAGTCCAGATGAAGCGTTGTCACAGCTGACAAATGCATTGGACCTTCTTGTATCATGCAATATGATAGCTGCTTCTGTGACACAGAATGGAGATAGGCAGTTCAGGGAACTCATTAGTCAAGAAACGGTTAAAATTGATATGGAAGCTTATTCAAAAAAGGGACCAGATTAGATACTTTCTGGGTGGGCCTGCTGAAAAACCAAGAGTTCCGGGACTTGAAAAAAAAAAAAAAAAAACAGTTACCATACTCTTGACCACCTCGCACGGGAATGCTTCCGTTGATAGGGGCTTCTCAGTCAACGGAGATATTTTAGTGGAAAACCTCCATGAAGATTCAATTATTGTATAACGATTGGTATGCTATTCCATAGTAGACGCAGGGTGATTGGACAAATTTGAAATCGGTAAGTATTTGTTGCTGTCGATTTGGAACGCTAATTCTCGTTGGAAACTGACTTTGCAAGAAATGCGAAAAAAGAAGTCTGTAGAAGAAATAGCCAAAGAGGAGAAAAGGAAAGCAACAGTAATGACACAAGAGTTGGAAGCCAAAAAGAAAAGAATTATGATCAAGTCTCAGAAAGCTTTGGCCGAAATCGACGAAAAAATTAAAGTATTTAAAAAGATTGAACTAAATATTCAAACATTTAAGGTTGAAACTTAGTAAGGAGTTTATTTAAAGATGTGATACCATGAAGCTGTGAGTCAATTATTTTTTTTTACTAAGTGCACAGTTTCTTATAAGTGAGTAAAGGTGGTGCCGAGTAGTCTGTTAATTGTTTAGAAAATTCTAAGCCTTTTTATTAGAGGTTCTTATAATTGCGTAATGTTCTTGCAAGATATACATTTCAGTAGTAACCACATTTTTGGCAAATTGATTTCATTTGCATTTTTCTGTCATGATTATTGATTGAAAAAAAAAAAATAATATAATATTTTCCTTTGTTTTCGTTTGCAGAATAACGTTTTTACGTGGAGAAAGTACTTTGTTATTTATTTCGTTCGGGAATTTCAGACACGCATTCAGGGAAAATCGGTGAATCGGCCTAGAATTTAATAAGAAGAAATTAGTAGACACACTGTTCATAGTACTTGACTGAGAAAAATCATCAAATCTGAGATGGTTAACCTGGAAGATTCTTTAAATTTAGGCGATTTGAGCTGGAATGATCCATCCGCAAACATAACTGATCAATACTGTTGATGTTAGTCTGCAGTCAGTCCTTCCAATATGTATTCTAGGAAAATAAGACAGGAATAATATTGTTCTTGAATCTGAAAGAGAGGTAAACTTCAGAATGATAGAAATATTTCGAAACGCTATTTTCTTGAAAAGGAAAAATATTTCAGTTACTTATCAAGTAGGTTGCTGAAGTCATATTGCACGTTCAAATTACGTACCTAGGATCTTTGTTTTCAGCACTCTTGAAATAATTAATATTATTTAACGTGACATCCTCGACAAGACATGAACGCAAAGAAATTCACCAAAGACAGACGATACTCGATAGACATACAAATCGTTCATGAAATTTAAAAATTATTTTACGGATGAATTAAACATTTTCCTGTGAACGAATGTACTTACACGTACGTGGGAATGAACGAAAGGAATCTCAAGACTACAGTCAGTGAACGCATTAGAGATTCCAAAACACCCAATCCAATGTCTGGTTTATCCAAATAATTGCGGAATACAAAGCACAAATTTCTTTTCGCATAATGCGTAGGACAGTTTCATACAATGGAAGACCAGCCGAGACTTGTAATATAATTTCAAAGAATTTACTACCAAATGCAAGCAGGAAAAATTTAGTTAAAGCGTGGTTTCCTAAGATCGCGCCACAGATGTTACTTACATTTAAGTCACCTTCCAATTTAGATATCTGGTAGCACTGATCGCGCTACACCCACGGCTAAATGTACGTCTTGCACTCTGTTTCACTTATTATTCTTTTTCCTTTTTTGCGATTCCTTGTAACTTCTTTATGATCCATTACTAAACGTTAAATATTATTGTGTGTAGTTATTACAGAAATACCGGAGACATACTCGTGATTTTAACTGTTCCGTCTTTCGCATATGCTTATATACAAGTGGTAGTACATAATTCGAAGTGGATTGGAGAACTGCCTGTTTGCTAGAATTTATTAGTCTATTCTTCCTTTCTGCAGGGTTATCTTCGTGTGCTATCTATCATGCACATATTTCCCACACCCGTTAAAGATAGATTCGATGTATTAAACGATAACAAAAGCAATCGTTCTCTTTAATAACGTAAATTCACAATAAACTTCAAAGAACAAGCAAAACTTTACTGCAAGGATTAATTCTTTTTTTACTTCACGGTAAACTTTTAATAATTTTCCTTATTTAGTACATTGTTTTGAATGTATTTTTAGATTTGAAGCATGATGTATGTACCAGGTGCGTAAATATGAAACCGGAATTTATGTACAGAAAAGACA
>JAGDQP010065671.1:0-11390 GCA_022664845.1 Lepisma saccharinum | reverse complement strand
ATTAGAGCTCCTGCGTAGCCTAGTCGGTAGCGCGCTCGACTTCAGTGCGAGCGGTCCCGGGTTCGATTCCCGGTGGGGGCTCAAAAATTTCGGTGTTGACCCAGCATCGTGAGGGCAATTGGGGAGCTGCTGTGAATAAAAGACAGTGGCGATCACAGTGAGAGCTTCGGCTCTCCTCTCCCAACCCGTCTGGTCAGCGTGGGAGCAGTAGACCAACTCCTCCCTTCGGGGAGAGGCCTCATCCACTAGTGGATTGAATATGGCTGTGATTTATTATATATATTGCATTACTTCGCCGCAAATATTCCCAGTGATTGCACATAGCTTTCCCCGATAAGATACGATTACGGAAAAGTAACAGAGAAACGGTAACATGAAACGGCTAGATATTTCAGACCTGATTTAATACAGATCCGGCACCAATCATAATCTTTTGAAATGGCAGCGGTCCTGATATTTGAGGGACGAGTTGCTTAATTTGGTGAAGCATATGAGCCAATATATTACCCAAAACTATCACACTATTATTCATAACTGATCTACAAGCATGGCATTCTAGAAATTTAAGATAGCTAAAGTTTGGAATAATCTATCTATTTCTCTATTTAAATCAAGACAACCAGACCAGTGTCGGGTTCGATACTAACCTACAGTTTCGAATTGATTTGACTCAAACCTACTTCTTATAGTATGACCATTGGGGAATCGAAGCCCGCATCCTTGGAATTCAATCAGCACTTTCTTTCACTTATGTGTGGGAAGATTCTTTTATTTGGGCTAATATGTGTAGTATGTTCAGTGGAAACTACTTGTGTAACGTCTTCAGCTAAAAGGACTTTGCGCCTCATGAATAATTCTGGACACCAATAAGCTTTTTCTTTTTTTTTTAAAAAAAAAAAAGCTTAGCTCTTCTAGGCACGATATTTTGTATTCCGCATTGTGACCTTTGTCCGTCTCTCTCTCACAAGCGAAGTATTATATCGATATTAATAAATGAAAGTTTTCTTTTGTATCTTTTGTTATTTGGTTCTTTGATTTATTTATTAATTGAAATACTTCTTTCCTTTGTCCCAACATTTTTGTAGAAAATATCATAAAAAGAGAATTTCATTTTCTCGTGTTTATGGTGCGTAAAACTTTTGGAGATGTTCTTAACGATGATGTTTTCAAAACTCCATTTCTTACATTGTGTTTCTATTATTTTTTGTTAACTTGTAAGTATAG
The DNA here is from genome assembly GCA_022664845.1 of Lepisma saccharinum. Taxonomy (NCBI): domain Eukaryota; kingdom Metazoa; phylum Arthropoda; class Insecta; order Zygentoma; family Lepismatidae; genus Lepisma; species Lepisma saccharinum. Next base: position 10,166 of record JAGDQP010065671.1, on the reverse strand, counting down.
AAAGTGATAAATTATCTTGATCAACTTTTTTTTAGCGTTTCGCCTAGGTGGCAGGTCCTTTCAGATCGATTTATTCTTCTCTATTTTTCTATTTCTTCTAGCCACGATTGAACTAAATACACAGATGTCAGTGGAGAATCTTGGTTGCACTATTTGTTTCTGGAAGCGATGTGAAATTTTGTTCTTTTAATTTTTATTCTCTTAAAGTTTTTGTTTTAATATAAGGAGTTGAACAACCCCCAGGGTACCTACGGTGCATTTGTGCTTTTATACTTTAACCATCCCTATATTTTTAGGGGAAGTTTGCTGAGTTCCTGTGGGAATATGAATTGTTTGTCCTAGGCAGGAATCGACTTAATGATCCCAGAGATTTTTATTGTTAGCTGCGCTTTTTATTGATGGTGTAGGTAGACTCCTAATTTATGGAAGTTAATACTTCAAGGTTTATTATTAAAGTATACTTTTATATCGGGAGTGCATAGTCTTTTTAAATGAAACTAACTTTAGGTGACACTCGCAAGCATATCTCATTTCTTCTATGATTTTATAAAATGTGATATGCACCTTCCGAACGGCACCCGATACATCTAACAATGCCCTTTTATTATAACAAGACGTTAATTCACATTTGAGTATTATTTTGTAATATTTTCTGTATTAGAAACTTGAAAATAAATTTGCAACTTTTAATTGGTCATCAAGGGCACTTTTTCTGAAATTTGTTATAGGAAAGTACTTCTAAAACTATGTATAAAGTGCTGATTTTTCGATTCATAAGAATTACATTCGACTCAAAATTAATGGAATATGACACACTGTATAAAAGCACACATGTGTACCATTAATATACATTTAAAACCATCTATAGAAAATTATTAAAATTTTATCAATATATGTTTGACCTTTAATTTTCATACATGTATGCAAAGTATTGGTAATGTGCTAGGGAAAATTTAGGGTGCGCTTGGAAAAGTTTAGGGGGGGCTCAGCCTCCCTCCCTTGCCTACGGGCCTGCCTATATGGCGATCTTGTGCTACCTATAATAAGTACTTACAAACTGATAACGAGATAGATATCAACAACATGACAAAAACTGGTATTTGCTCTAGACTGATTCAGTGTGAGACAATAAACTAACTGAATTTCTATCTTGTGAATACTGAATTAATGCCTTTGCTTTGTTATATGTGATTGGGTTTATATTTTTTTTTTATGTACAAAATTTCCATAGGTGAGCAGTATCGCGATACTAGTTTCTTTCCTCGATTTTTGGTATCTCGATGGATATCAGACACTTTTAAAAATGAGTATCGATATCGTGTATCTAGATGGTTTTGAGCAGTATCTTGTAGATACTTTTGCGATACTTTTTACCGTTACTACCATATTTTTAACGTCCGTTTCTTCGTTACTTTTCAGTCACTATAGTTTGATCTTGGTAATCTTGATTTTTATGTAACTAGCTACTTAATGCTCTAATGTTCTACCCCACATAATTCGGAACCACATGAAGATTTGAAAAGAAGAAGAAGTACACGGGATTCGGAAATGTGTGTTAACTGGAAGTGATATTGTGAACTTCAGAAAAGTTGAGGCGTATTCGCAAATTATTGTTTTATCTGAACTAATTGACAGCTCCGAACAGGTTAAAAGTTTCTACAGGCCTGGCCTGGCCAGGCCAAATCCTCCTGTAGTCCGTTATACTTCCATTTTTTGTTCTCTGGATAATAAATTAAAAAAAAAATACTTTATAAAATCGGTTGGAATAAAATTTAGATACCATATCAGCTGAACGTTAAAGTTCTTAATACGTGGTTCATCCTAGTGCATAAGCTCTCAGAAGCATTGTCAAGTCAGCTAGCTTCGTTATGCAGCGGCCGGTGGTGCTTAACCAGGGTTCCTTTCAAAAAGTTGTACATTGCTACTATTTAGTTCAACTGATAATAACTACATTTCTCGATCTTCCCACCCACCATGCCTGTCTATGTTTAGACAGGAAATTCGCTTTGGAGAAAGTAGCAAAACACTAGGGCCAGTGTTAGGTGTTCAGATAAATAACTCCCACTTTTATTATTTCTAATTTAGTAGGCCTTTGTAAAAATTATTGCTGCTGGAGCCCTGAATGTGCATTTTCTCTTTTCTCCCTCCTTCAACCACTCTTGTTTCCCGTGTGATTGTAAAACACCGACCACTGGCTGCCTTGAAAGAGATGATAGTCATCTGGCAATCTGCAGTGGACAGAGGAAATATGTAAACCTGTCAAATAGTAAATAGTATTCGAAACATCAATTGGGATTTTTCTTGAAAAGCTGAAATATAACACCATGTTTCTTCTTCTTTCTTTCTTTCTGTCTTTAGACTTCTTTTTTTTTTCAAGCACACGCGGATCAATGAGTGGGAGCCTTTGGTTGCTGATCGAAATCTTGCCCAACATCACCGTGAAAAACGGAAAAATTATAGAGATTCCCTTTCATTGCACTTTATTGCACTAAGTGTCTCTTCATCACAGCCCTGTCGTGGATAAAAGAAGTTCATATTGTCTCCATTTCAATACACACCCTGGACCAAGTCCCCACGTCTTCGCTTTTCAGCTGTTTTCGGAAAAGATAAACTGGAACAAAATATGCAGTACTCTGGCAATAAAACATGCAATAATCAAATAAAGCCGGCCACACTTATTGTTTCTTCCCTGAAATAAAATGTGCAATATTTTCCATTTATTTTACATTTTAATTTTCGACGCATTTGGTGTTAAAAGTTCAAGTTAGTTTGTCTGTTGTCTTAGGGCTGTGAATTATTGCCTGTGTGTGTGTTTTTTTAAAATTTGTTTTACTCTATTTGTACGCGTGTGTGTCCATATCGTGCGTGATAATTTCCTAGACTGAGTCCTGAGTGTGTGATAATTTTCAATTTGGTTGATTGAGGCTTTGGTCAGAAGTTTGACCAAGTACGGCATCAATTTTGATCCACAAACTTTTTTGGTAGATCAGACAATTAATTTATTGTATTCTTCTATTACCTTTCGTGCAACTCTCAGTATATATTACTCTTTTAGTGCTGTGAATGAGTGTAGTTTCTGTACATTTGAGCAACGCCTTAGTACATTTTCTGTAATACGTCTACAGCAGGGTTAAACTTACTGATAACTTCTAATTTCCCTGTTGATCAAACTAATCTGGGTTCGAGTAAACACAGGTGATATCACTACTACGCAATGAATCATAATCGTTCATCAATTTCTACTAGTAATATATTTCATTGAGGTGACCATACTTCATACATGTACCTAATACGCCTGCTCGGCATACTGTCTTTGTACTTAGTTATTGATTGCACACAAAAATATATTATACATTTACATTATCTTTGTCATGTTCGTGTGTTATACATTACATATGATAAATAATATTCATCAATAACATAAGACTTATCCATCTTCAGTGTATCGTCGTACATGAGAATATCGATCATTAGAATCAACAGTCCTACATTTTTCAACATATTTATATTTCAAAAACAAGATATGAAAGCATATCATAACTTTCTTTCCAAAAGTTAACAAGACTAAAATTGCCTTTTTGTTTAAAACGAAACGAACATATTTAAATTCCAAATCGGCTGAATGTTATATGCTTTATAAACTCATGAGCTCATGTAAACTCATTACAATCACTCCCCCTTTCTGATGAAAAAAATTATATAACTTACATGAACCCAGTGCCCCTTCCCCATTTCTCTCTTTATCTTCATTACTAACAGGATTTCAATTCCATCCATTTTAGCCTTTAAGCATCTCACAAATCAGACTCAGGCCGGAATAGGATAATGGAAGATAGTCGGTTAGGGCCTAGTTTATAGGCACCATCCTGGCATTTACCTGGTGTATGTAACCGAGGAAAAGCCCTAGTTCGGATGAGCGGACTCTGCTATTGTTCCCAGGACCTTCCGTTTGCTACGCCAACTCTCTACTAACTGATCTATGTCTGCTCGGCAATAGGATTTTCAAATTTCTTGCATATAATACGGAACGAAATATTAGAAACGCAAATATTCCACCCCTTCCTGCACTTCTTCCTTTTTTTTTAATGTCCCAGGCTACAGACTTGTTAGCCTATTGGAAAATCCGGCCCTGGTCTACTGAAACATTAATTTGTATTAAGGCTGCAGTTTTAAGGAGGTAACCTGAAGCAATAATAACAACATTCGAGAATGTGCATCTTTCAAATCTGTAATCTCGTCTAAAAGAGCTACAAGTTTCTGACGGCTGATTTTGTACAAAGGTCTATTATAGTCTACTTAATATTTCCATAAAGAAACTACGCACAAATGACAGCTCATTACTATAGTTAATGCCACAAAATTTTACAGCTCTTCAAATATTATAAGTAACACTTAAGGACAATACCAGTGCGATTAAATATAAGGAGTAAGCTTTGCTATCCAGTCATAATTTGTAAATTTCTCAGTACTATGTAATGGCATGTTTTTTTGTTTAGATTTATTCTCAATTACGGCAAGATATTAAGAAAACTTAAATGTGAAGCGGGAGTTTAAAAATATCAAAACAATGAATGCCTGTGGAGTGAAAAATAGCAAGTTCACTCTAAGCGCAAATCTCATAATTACAGGTTTGAAATTGGTATTGCATCTCATAGAAAACGTTGAGAAATGTTTATTTTCATTCTTCGAAAACGTTTTAAAATAAATGCTAAATATTTTCTTTTATATTATTTTTTCATAGGCGTAACTTTTTTGTTTGATTTAGTTTTGAGGCCTTTAGGCAACTTTGGCTCAGGCCGGATGGATGATGATGGGATGAATGGGTGGATTCATAAAAGTGGGAGGAAACAGGAGAACCTCGAGAAAACCCACGCACACGTTGTTTGTCCACCACAAAGCCCACATGGCATGCATCGATCCTACAACCCCTAGCACCAGAGATGAGCACACTACCAATTGAGCCCCCGCATAACTTTTTCCTGTAAATTAGCTCTTTATTTTGTAAAAGTAATAATGTTATATTATTTCTATTATTCACATTCAATGACTACTGATATACAGTGACAAGGCACTCCCCTTATCTACGTTTTAATTAAATATTTTTTCTACAATTTCAAGTCAGACGATTACTCAGTATACAAGAGAAATATGCCTAAAAACCTTAAAAACCCATTCATATTCTCCAACCGGCCAGTAGGAAATATCTTCTTTCAGTTACACTGTAAAAAAAAAAACACTTTCTTACACTTTTAGGGCACTTTCAAAAGCAGGAATGTGTTTCAAAAGTATACCAATTGTGTAATAAAGTGCTGTGAAGTGTTCGAATGTGGTCCATTACAAGTACTACATAAATCGAGCGCATTATTTGAACATAATAAAAGCACTATAATCCTAGGAACATTTTTTTAGCGTTTTCGAGCACTTTTTCAGCACTATTAAGGGAGCAGATTTATCTCACATTCTGTACATTTTTTTACACTTTTTCCAAGCTTATTACACCCCAATAATAGCTCACATTAAATTCTTTGTCATTTTTATTTGTGCCTCCTCATTATTTTTTAAACAAAATTAAGAGGCTCAGGTAATTTATATAGTAGTAGTGTGATTTTTATGTTTATGAAGCGTTTTTCTAAATGCACAGTCTTTAAGAAGAGTTTAATATACATTATTTATCTCTTTATCAGGTAGGTTGAAGGTATAGTGTTGAGATGCGAATTTAACATAAACTGTAGGTTCCATTCTTAGAAAGTCTCAAGTTTGCTAAGGTGCTTAATCAAAATTCTACTTTAACGTTAGAACCTATTTTCCAGTTTAATAATTTAACTCTATACAAATATGCATAGGTAAACAAATTAAACTATACATCCTTCCAGTTTTTTAAAACCGTAGTTGCGCCCTAAGCTTGTCTCGTCTGGGGAATGACGTCCCTACATGAATTGAATTGAATTGTATGGCCTCTAGGCATCTAAGGCTCAGGTCAGGATAGGGGAGGCAAAAGTATAGGGGAAGGTGTCGGCCAGAGTCTATGTTGAAGATGCCATCCCGGCATTTGGCTGTTGTGACAGGAAACACTGTCAGGATGGTCGGCCGCTGGGATCGAACCCACTCTGACCTCCCGAATGCTACGCCAACGCTCTATCCCTGAGCTACGGCCGCTCCGTACGTCACTGCATCACTTTTAAGATAAGATTGACTACGAATGAAGCGCACAAGGTGCCAGTTAGGATACCACCCGATATTTACCTTCTGAGACTGTAAAAAAGCCTTTATAAAAATAATCAAAATTGCCGGCACCATGACAAACCGAGCCTTCAAATTCCAATTTGAGGCTTATTGCAGTGATTCCGCCAGACAGACCCTGTGGGGGTATCACTCCCGAAATGCTCGACCCCCCCCAAACTTTAACATTTTTTCAGTCAAAAATCGATAGAAAATGTGCAAAACTCTAATTATCCCAATTTTGACTTTACACCCCACCCCCAAACTGAAAATCCTTGCGGAATCTCTGTTGTATTGTCGTTGTTAAATATTTTCCTTTTTATTATGTCTGCTCAAATTAAAGTTAAGAAAGTCCGTTCGTTCGTTTCTATACAAAATTACGTTCCTTTCTATACAAAATTGGCTAAATACTCAAATCCTTTGTGTTTATTAAAGAAGAAGAAAAACATACATTTCTTTATCAACGGATTGTTTTTGTTTATCTGAAGTTCTTAAAAGCAACACATTATCTTTTGCACAGGTGTCTGTCGTCTAAATGTTGCCAGGTCTACTGTTTTAGTAGTAGATTCCTTTTCTGCACTGTCTACTAGTGTACTTTAATTTACAATGTAATTTCTGCTGGTTTTCTACAATTTTAACCAAGCAACATTGGATGGTTGCTCGACTTATATCTGACGTAAAACTGCTGAACATAACACGCCACCTATTCGCAACGACGTTAATAACGGTTTGAAGTGATTTCGACTCGAAGAAAGAAGAGGAAATAATAACAGGTTGTTCTTCAGGATCGCAGTAAAAAAGGTACGTGGAAACTAACTTTTTATATAACTTAATTATTTTAATTAATATTTTATAAACCCAGTGTAATTATTTTATATAAGAAGATCGTGTGATTTAGTCGGTGTGATAGAAGATGTTTTCATACAAATCAAAATGGCGACAATTTGGAACAATTCATGACGCGGCAATATGTCGTAACTTTGATCACAAGTCATTTTATTTTAGCAATGTGTAAACTCATGCAATATTGTATTTCACAAATGCATTTTTGATCAAAGAGACTCACATATAAACCACGCAAGAAGTAAATTAATGAGGCTTAAATTGAAAAATTAAGTGAAAGTAGGCATATAAATAAAATAATGCCTTTTGCTCATAAATCAGTTTGATCCTTTAAAAAAAATCCTTCCCTTATGAAGATTGTGTGTTAATTTCTCGTCTACAGTGCCAATATAGCAGTTTAAGGTAAAAAAAAAGTTCATTTAAAATACAGTTGTTTACGACATATTGCCGTGTCAAGAACTATATGCATTTCCGCAGTTGGACAAAATCGATTGAAAGCAATGGTGGCCATTTCCTGTTAGCTACTTCCGGTTAGTAATTTCCATGGTGCTACATGAAAATTTTTGAAAATTAATTTATGGCTTTTAGGCATCTATCTAATGCTCAGATCGGAACAGGATAGAGGATAGTATGTGGGAAATGGTCAGCCCAGGCCTAAGTTGAAGGTACCAGCCCGTCATTTATCTGGTGTGTCTGAAAAATGCCCTGGAGAAACCTCAGTTAGGATGGTCGTCGGTTCTGGGATCAATCCCAAAATCTCCCTAATGCTAAGCCAACGCTCTAACAGTGATCTACGGCCGCTCGGTAGTACAGTACTGATATTCATTGTTTTAAATATATTTAATTTAGAAACAGCCAAGTCAATCCAAATGTCTAAAAATTCACTAGGCAGTTGTGAGTCAGTTTCTTAGGATTCGGGAGGTACTGGGTTGAAACCAGCGATCAGGCATCCTGATAGGTTTACCAGGATTTTTCCAGACTTGGGCTGTTCAATTTCTGAATTTCGATATCGAACTTAGAATGAACATCGAAAATCGTTCATATCGAAATATCGTTGGGAATCGAAAATGTTTATATTGAAGATAGTTACAGGTCGAGCATAGTTCATTTCGTAGCGCATTGTTCTACCAATCCAAAGGTCCTAGAAATGACCCCAGTGGCCGCCCATCCTAACTGAAGTTTTTCCAATCACTTACACCGGGCAATGCCATAGTCACACAAGGCAAATGCCAAGATGTTACCTACAAACTAGGCCTAGCCAATTATCTACTAACTTCCGCTTCCAAACTCGTAATCCGTCCTGAGCCTGATATGCCTGAAGGCCATAAATAAATTTAAGAGATGTTACCTACAAACTAGGCCTAGCCAATTATCTACTAACTTCCGTTTCCAAACTCGTAATCCGTCCTGAGCCTGATATGCCTGAAGGCCATAAATAAATTTAAACTCAAAATTTAGTAGAATAGTTGGAAATCGAATATCGTTGGGCAAAAATCGTTACGGTAGAAGAAAATCTGCACTGGAAAGGCTGCCTAGGCGTCATGTAACCCCACTCATGACCAGGGGCATAAGAAATATCCTCGCGGCGTGGGAGGGAAGCAGGAACGCAGATTTATTTTACGAACTAACTGACCGGCTCCGACGTCATCTTGTTCCAATTTCGCATGTTCGCATTGTAAAAACAAGGGCCAAATTACAGTTTACAAGAGGACATCGTGGTGTAGTGGTTAAAGCGCTGGCTTGCTGAGTTTAAAAACCGGGTTCGAATCGCGGTGGGTTCATATTTATTATTAATAATTGCTTTCTTGCATTTTTCGTATAGATTATCTTAAATTAGTGACCATGGGATCGTGGAGATTTGGTAAGGTTAGGTGCGGTCATGTATCTTTTATCTTTACATTTTCAGTTCTCAAAATTGCGAGCGCGAGACGCATGTTGGATCGAAACCGGTGAAATTAGTTCGTGAAAACTACTTCGTGAAAACAGAATTGAATGCAGAAGCTATGACTCAGTAAGAATAATCACGGCGCACCAAATCAAAATGTGGGGGTGGGGACAGAAACCAGTTAGTTATGCCACTGCTCATTATCAACGTTTTCCTCAGTTACATCAGCTGAATGAATGCCTTGTTCCTAACATCATGGTTGGGCTATCTCTTTTATATCCAGAAATTAGCCGCATTCTCAAAACTAAAAACTAAAATTTTGAATTAACATTCGTGCTAGAATTTGAATTTAGTTTCAATAAATTTAGGTAACTTTGGCTCAGACCTCGTGCTAAAAGAGACAGACGTTCTGATAACTACATATTTTAAATAGATCGCAGACTCTCAAGTTGAAGTTTTGGGTATCTTTACGGAAAATAAAATGAATTTTCCAACATTATTAAGCCAGACAATACAAAAAACATAAAATAAGTTATCTTCAAATTTCAAGCCTAGCTTAGCTAGAGTTTTAACACGAAATCTTTATTTTTACTCTTCAAAGTCGTCCGCAGACGAAGTATTTCTTCATCACCTTTTGTTTGTTTTGATGAGTTCTTCTTGTTCGTAAGATATGAACATTTATTATATCAATATGATGATAGGTGTTCTGCCCAAAGGTCCCACGGCAAGGTGTAACGATGGTGTTTTTCCATTGCCTTCCATCGGATGAATATGTCTGATTGACCAGACCTACAGTTTGTCGTGGGCTCCAAACCACTCGTATTTCCGCTCTTAATCGAACCCGGGAACACTTTATTACAAGACAGCGAGCGAACGTTATCACTCACTCACAGGACACTATGATATTAAGGCCCGCTTTATTATACAGGATGTCTTAAAAATCATTACCTATTTCAGGAAAAGAGGTCGGAGTTCGAAGAAAGTTATTCATATTTCGGTTTAGAGACCTTGATTTAATATGGTAATTTTAATTTTGTAATGATGCAATCTTCTCTTTTGGAATTTTGGCACTTTATGCACTCATACTCTAACGCACACTACCACTTAAACGAAAGCAGCTTGAAAGAAACTGACTTCAGATTTGAGTTTAGATACCTTAATTGACTTTGCCTCTTTCAATCTTGTGAGATTACAAATATTCAGCGTGTCTTTTTTTTTT
>JAGDQP010065670.1:0-11390 GCA_022664845.1 Lepisma saccharinum | reverse complement strand
ATCTGGTGTAGTAAAAAGTAATCCATTATTTTTGCATGACATTGAAGGCTTGACTTACCATAGTTAGAATGATCCGATTTAGGTCACATATGCGCCGTTTTGTTCGATAACGTGTTGCCATTTGGAAGGTAATATCATGATGCCTCTCTCATAGAAGCCCTTGTCCCTATTGGCAAAAAATTGAGACAGTCGATTTTCACAAGCCTCTCTTGAAGCGAATTTTTCACCAGCAAACGTGTTCGCCATGGACAGGAACAGATGGTAATCACTCGGTGCCAGGTCCGGACTATAAGGTGGATGCATAAGAACCTCCCAACCAAGCTCCCGGAGCTTCTGGCGAGTCACTATCGATGTGTGTGGCCTGGCGTTGTCCTGGTGGAACACAATGCCTCTCCTATTGGCCAAAGCTGGGCGCTTCTGGGCGATTGCTGCCTTCAGACGGTCCAATTGTTGACAGTATAGTTCCGAGTTAAGGGTTTGGCCGTAGGGGAGCAGCTCATAGTAGATAATTCCCTGCCAATCCCACCAAACACACAGCAAAACCTTCCTGGCCGTCAATCCTGGCTTGGGCACCGTTTGCGCCGGCGCACCGCGCTTCGACCACGACCGTTTTCGCGTGACGTTGTCGTAAGTGATCCACTTTTCATCACCAGTCACAAACCGCTTCAGAAATGGGTTGCTTTTGTTGCGATTCAGCAGCGATTCGCAGATGGAAATTCGGTCCATGAGGTTTTTTTGCGTTAACTCGTGTGGCACCCATACATCAAGCTTCTTTTTGTATCCAGCCTTATGCAAATGGTTCCACACGGTTTTTTGTGCAATGTTTAGCTCTTGGGCAATCGAAACAGTGCTTACATGACGGTCGGACGCGACAATGTCCATGATTTTATCGACATTTTCGACACTTGGCCTTCCAGTGCGTGGTACATCTTTGACGTCAAAATTACCGGCACGGAATCGACGAAACCAGAATTGCTCGTGATTGGCTACTACAGTATCAGGACCATAAACACTATTCACATTTGCAGCCGCCTGGCTTGCGTTTTCGCCTTTATCGAAGAAAAACTGTAAAATATAGCGTATTTTCTCTTTGCTAGTGTCCATTTTGACGCGCGCTCACACAACACTGAGTCAACTCATCACAACTATCTGAACAGTGTTTGTAGTACGCAATCTCATCGTTTGAACGCCATCTCGTCGAACCCGATCGGATACATACAACGCGAGATACAGATCACTGAAGCCATCTATTGGCAAAATAATGGATTACTTTTACTACACCAGATATGTTGTTTTTTGATTCTATGGAATTAGTTCGAGCAATGAGGTAGCTTTATACATTTTTAGCGCAGTCAGCTCCTCTAGTGGAGTCCATTTTAATAATGTATTATCATGTAATTATGTGCATTTAAAATATTAGATGATGTCGAAATTACATAACATAGGTAACATTTTTTTATAAATTTATGTTTAAAAATAACTAAATGCTGGTTTCTTCCATAGCTTTCGTTTGCATTGACTACACACCTATGTGTAATTATTGGGCATCTATCGGGAAATGCAAACATAGTTGGGCAAGGCTCAAGTGCCCCAAATCTTGTAATATTTGTCGTAAGTACATTCTATGCTTCATAATGTTAATATAAATCTCTTCTGTAGCTAATAACACGATAACTGACAGATTTAAAGTTAATTTTATCTGTATGGATACTACAGTGCTCAAAAACATATTATAAAATACCTGCCACATTTCACATATTCTTTGTCCATGTCAGATTATTTGGATGCTGTATCAACGAAAAACTAAAAATTCTCAAACTGTGGTTTCAATGTTCTGTAAGCTTCAATAATTCACAAACATTTTCAAAAAAGTATCGATTAAGAATTTTTGTCATTAGTCATCTATATTTTTAATTTATATCGTATGGGCTACCAAGACATAAACGGAAAAAAATATTAAGGATTTTGGTAAGTGCCGCACAGGTATTAATAATCAAATCATCTCGCCAGTGACCATAAGACACAGAGGTTACAGAGAACGTAATTTCAAACTGGTGACCATATTCCTCATCCTAAGTCTTAAATCACAGCAAGCGTCAAATTTCTATCAAACAAAAGTTACTATGACTTTGTTATTCATCTTTCGTTAATTACACTGCTCAACAAGGGAAAACGTTTTATTTTCTAGTTCCAGATATTGTTGGAATTTCGGTGTGAATGATCAATCTCGCATCATGCTCTACAATGTAACACTTCATGCATGTATTCGAAAGTAGCTGTACATACCTGTATTTCACAAAACGTCAAGGAAAGGAAGAATCGTTGCACACAAATGTTTAATGACAGGAAACTGATCATGTTTGGTGTAGATTATTGACGTGGGAACCACTATAAAATCCGCAACATGGGATGGAGCTATTTTTTTTCTGAAAGCGAAGTGTGTCAAATGCGAATTTAAACAAGATGAAAATATAACCAGAAAATCATATGCGGAATTATGTTCTACCTACCTGATCTTTTATCGGAGTAACGTTCACTGAGAACTTGTAATATTTGCATATATAAATCCGGCAGTGCCTTAATTGAAACACCATAACACTTAGGTAAAATCTAACACATGTAATATGTTCCGGGAAATATTCTTGTATTGACCGATATGTCAGACGAGCCACTTATTTGTTCAAAGAATGACCTTCATAAAATATGGCTGATTTTAAGAAGCCGGTCATGTTGATATTGAACTAAAAAATGTAGCCCATCTCCACCATTCCACATTTATGTATTATGATAATACGTTTCCTCATCGTTTTGTGGAAACAAAGGTGCACTAGAGGTGTAGTCACATAACAAGTGGAAAAATGTTCAGTAAAATAACTCAGACACTGTAAGAAGTAGGACATATCTGACCCCAGGAAAGATTACAAATATCCATACCATTTAGGACAAAATGGTGAGTGATGGCAATTAACAGTGGATAAATTAAATAAGAATTCCCCAAAAATATATTTCGTGCTGCTTTAAAAACATTTGGTAACCTTTTAAGTAAATCATTTGGATAATAGAAGACAGCATTCTGTTGTATGCGTAATTTTCTAAACTCAAAAAGAACCGTCTCGTTTTAGCATTTATTTATTATCTGACAAAATTAAATAAGACATAACTTCCAAAGTACTCTCCACAACCAAAGAATATGTGTTAATAGTTTTCTAATACTTTTCATGTTGCTACCTTGCTTGAGTATTTGCAAGAAAACTGTAGCCATAAACGAAACACGTTTAGGTAATTAATCAATAACATACATTACTATTTAATGCTTGCTAAATATAAGAATTGATGTGAAGCTTCGAAATGTTCAATGATTTAAACTCAACAGGGATACTATTCTCTCTCTCTCTCTCTCTCTCTCTTTATATATATATATATATATATATATATATATATCTTTCTTCCGTCAGTTTCCCATGTGAGTCAAAATCCAGCAAAAAACTTCAGCAACATTGTTTCTATATATTCATGAAGTAGTTAATATGGAAATAATAATGTGATCGAGACGAAACAAATGTACAATATATGATGAAGGAAGTCATTATAATATTCATAATAGCAACTGCAAGTGTAAGCATGTCTGTTAGTCAGAGATAGAGTATAAATTTGAAGCTTAAAACGACAATTCGAGAAGCAGTTGTGAGAAACAAAGAAGAAAACCTGGAATAAATTTGTAGTAGAGAATCTGAGCTTAAACATATGGGGCATACCATACAAGATTACAGTGAGTAAAATCGAAACCAAAGGATCTTTAAACACACTTACAAATGACCAAGACAACTTTACTACTAATTGGAGAAACACAATAGAATTGCTCTATCAAAAACTGTTTCCTGATGATTACACTGAGGACGACAATGAGGAAACCAATAGAAGAAGGAGTGATGCAAAAACACCCAGACAATGATAATGATAACTCCGATGAAATAAGTGTTTCAAATGATCAAGTAGCGAATATATTAAGTGAACTAACAACGAAGAAGGCTCCGGGACCAGATCAAATAAAAAACTATTTTTTAAAAAAAATAATCAACAAATATAGATACATTATTCAACAAATATATCAAACAGAAAACATTCACGGAATTATGGAAAAAGGCAAGACCTTATAATCTTCCTCAAAGGAGATGATAAAGATAAATTTAACCCAAATCGTATAGACCAATATGTTTGCTAAATACGATCAGTAAAATATTCGAGAAGATTATAGCAAAAAAATAATAAAAAAAGGAACGATCTGGCTAATTGTAAACTACAATACGGCTTCCGACCGGGCAAGTCAACAGAAGATGTCATCAATGAATTATTAAAAATATATATACACTGAAAGAAGGAAATTGTAAATATGTTGTTGCAATCGTCTTTGATAAACATGCATAAGGAATTATGGAAAGTTATCGAAAATTACTTTAAGGGCAGTTTGATAGAAGTGGAGCCGGCGAATGGCGTCGTGGCGAAGATCGCAACTAGGGGCTGCCCTAAGGGATCTGTGCTAGCGCCTGTCTTTGTGACCTTGCCTTCCAGCCTTGCCTGAAGATTTTGAGCGGGATGCAGCAGGTTGGAAGGGTGGTGAGATACGCGGACGACCTGGCGGTCGTAATAGAGGGGAGTAGTCGTCTTGACCTTCAAAGAAAGCCATTGAAATTATAGGGAAAATGACATCGTGATGTAGAGGAAACAAATTAACAATATCATTCGATAAAATAAAATACGTACTACTTCAAGGTAATCTAAATTACAACAGAAAAAACAATAATTAAAGTAAATGGGAAGACAATAAAAAAGATATATTAAATATCTAGGCCTAACAATGGATGAAAAATTAGATTTCAGAAAACACACGACAACAGTTAAAAAGAAAGCAGTCAAAATAACGCACAAGTTAGTTAACATTACAGTAAACGATTTTAAAATACCTATGAAAATGATACGTATATAGCACGATGCCATAATAAGAGCTATTACAGGCTACGCCACAAGTGCTTGGAGACATTGACTCGATGATGTTAGACAGAAAATAATAATTGATCGAGCGCAACGACAGCTACTCTTGCGTCTATCAGGCGCTTATAGAACTACTTCAAATGAGTGAGGCTCTCTATGTCGCACTGGCTGCCCCCTATATCTATAAATAAAGAAATTAGGTGCTATGCACAGGCAAAAAAGAAATCAGGATAAGTTAATCAAAATTCTACATAGACCTACAGAAAATATCTCTGAAATTAATTCAGTCCTGCTCGATACAATGTAAACCAGTGGGACTCAGCCGAAAAAGGAGGATTATATACTAATCTAGCGAGTATTGAGGAACGATTAGGTATGGAGCTGGACGTTACGGGAGGTTTAATGCAATATCTAACTGGCCACGGTCCCTTTCGACAAAAGCTGCATGAAATGAATATCGTCGAGGACAACTTATGCCATACTTGTGGGAGAATGGCCACGCCCGAGCATATCGTTATGCGATGCCAAGAAACGGAGCATCTTGCTAGAAATTACAGAGAACTCCTGGGGAGACACACGTCACAGAGGTTCTCAGAACTCCGGAACTGGTGGCGGCCCTCATGGGACTAACATATAGAATTTCTAACTACTACAAAAGGAAAATTACTAACGACGTGGACCGCCCCGCACAGGGGTATCATCAGGGAAAATAATGTAAAACCTTTAATAGCAAGCTGATGAGCGAACGTGTTCATGCAACCGCGACGTGACAACAGCGTCTATTAAGAAAAAAAATAACTAACTGTGAAGAGAAATAATATAAGAACGTCAATATAAACAGGAAAAATTGTGCCTGTTAGAACCCAGCAGAAATAGCCCCTTGAGGCGCAAACCGTCACAAGAGACGCTTAAGTGTGTGAATGGAAGAGGTAATGATGGAGATCTTAGCGAGTGATGCAGTTAAAAATTAATAATATTGCTAATAAAGAAAAAAACGCTAAGCGTTTGGTACCCGGAAGAAAGCTGCTAGACGAAATAAGTGGAATGTGTGAGAAGAGAGTGCGTGTGTTAAGTTTTTTGTATATATTGTGGTAAGTGGAAACGAGACTGCAGATAGAACGACCTGTGACAGAATGAGGAAGAAGAAGCAGAAATTACCAGGAATGATATGGCGAAAACGTTTGCGGATTTACCAACGCATCCACGCTCACCTAATTCCTATCCACGTTCCTTTTCCTTATCTTGTTACAGGAAGAAGTCATAAGAGGAAGAAGCTCAAGTTATGTTTTTGTCCTGTGTCTATCCTCTTGTTTGAGTCCTTAAATGTTATGTATTTTATGTATTTTTTAATAAATAGAATACAAGTAGATAGGGTTCTCCCCAACCAAAAGGCCCAAGAAAATGATTCCAAGGCCAGGAGAACATTCTGGACGCCTGGCAAAAGTCAGTCCAGCAACTCCAGGAGTCTCAGACTGATGGAACACAGGAGCTTCTTGGAGTGCCGGAACTCCGGCAATTCAAGAATCTCTAGGAATATACCTGCCCCAGGGCAAGGACAGCGAACATCTGCTCGTGATGCTAGTCCCAGAAAGTGCACAATTTGTCCTGTGCGATGGATGCAAAGAGGTAGGAATGGAATGTGGGTTCCTAATGAAAAACAATGAATGGAAAAATGTAGCAGTTAACAGCCTCTATCTAAGTGCCCTACCGTGTCAGAATTGGTTGCGGTGGTAACGACATATTTTGCAGCATATTTCTGTACACGAACAGGGGCTTTCAGAACAACTTTCTTAGTGGGAGACACAAGCTAATTGACTACAGGAAAGTTAGCCCGCACCTCTAATGCCACACGATGTAAACAATGAGCCAAACACCACATGTGAATATGTAGAACATTTTCAGCGCATCGGCAGCTTCTTACATGTACGCCGCAGCGTCAGAATACATCACAAGCACATTTTCTAAAGGAACATTTTGTGACCACAATACTATCAGTTCATAATTTACGAAACGTTCAACTGTGGAATAGTCTGTTTTGTCTAAAACTCTTGAACAGATCACAACTAGTCGTGACAGCGAATTGGAGTCAAGCTTTCGTAGCACCAGATTGCTAACGAGACGTCCCAGTAAGTATGTAGTTTTATCCACTGCAAGCCATATGTGCGAAATACCAATACTTCTGATAGTGCCTTCACAGCACACATCCAAATAGTTCTTGCGGATAGTGGACTCGTCAGGAATTTTTCTCTTACAATATTTTTCCAAGATGGATTTAAATTCTGTAATTACAATTTGTACCATGCTATGCATGCAGCTATGAATGCACTGGCAAGATCTTTGTAAAATTAATTGCCGTGTTCAGATGTTCGATTCATTTGGGTTAAACGTATTTGCTTTGTGGTACGTTGTAGCTCCTTGTTTTTTCGGTGAACAGCAATGTTCATGTACTTTTCCAATTGCGACTTCAGTGAACAGACTACTTTTTTGTCGCACACTTGGCATACGCAAATTTTAGCCTCTGTGGTATAAGCGTCATCCCTAGTTATCCACGATTTCAATTTTTCAGTTAAAAAGGAAGCTTGTGCAATCTCAGTAAGTGGTCTTAGAATGGAATATTTGCTATATTAAATAGAGATTTAATATAATAATGTTAATAGTATATATAATTTTAGACCATTTATATTCAGAAATATGAAGTGGAAAATTCTTCACACGTTTTAGCACATATTTCTCTATATATTCGCAACCACATACAGTACACCACGTCAAGTATTACCAGTATACCCCCATATTATCAACCACCAGTTTAAATAAATACATTTCAATTATACACTTTACATATACATGGATAATGTTATCTATTGCAGTTCATTTTCGGAGATATAATCTGTACGTCATCAAATTTGTTCTTTAGCAAATGAATCACGTGGGGTACTTGTTAAGATCGCAAAATAATATGAGCAACATCTATACCCTCTTCGAACCACGTAGAATCCACTCTGTTCATTCTTCACACATTTATGTTCTTGCTCAGGAAAGTCAGGACTCTGGTAGTCCTATATGAAACTACAACATCCATTTTCCATCTCCTCGACTCCCGCTTCTATTTTTAATAACTGCCCAAATGCATAGTTAATCTATACACTGTGGAGTACGTTGCACGATGGCTATCAACTATGCCTCAACGGTTACTACATAAGTGAAAATGTTTCCGCCAATATTAAAATCTAGTCATGTGCATCCACCTGAACATATCCTCGAATCAGCGAATCAGGTTTCATTTTTCTTCATCTAAATCATTGCAAGCTCGTTTATACCTTCTTCTAGCACACATCACGTTTACTGAGATACGCATGCAGTAAAACGGAAAACAGTTGGTCAAACCGAACATGAATGGATCGAATTCCCAAAAAAATAATATCAATTCGTTTATGCATATTCGACATATAAAACAGATTTGTCATGCTTAACGATCTAAAAATACGAGTAAAACGTAGCAATCAAGAGTGAGAATTACCTACATTCGTCGAACAATTGTATTATCGATGTTAATAAAGGAAAGTGATTTTGTCCGGTTCAATGGCGGTGATTATATATATATTTATGATAAGAAATTTCTTCTTATTCATATTCATTTCGATTTGCTTTCTACTTCTGAGAATAGCTGCAAATATTCTACTTGATTTCGGGAATAACTTACGTTGCATATTTTGAATGTGCATTTAGGGATATAAATTTTTAATCCTTAATGATAGCATCTGGCATCCGCTATGTTTTAGTAGTATTGCATGTAAAATGTTCAGGTTATTTTGCCATGTTCTGAGCATGTAGCTACAAAATGGCGCGGAACTTCGGCTCCGCTGACTAATATTATTTTCCACACTTTTAAAACACACTATGATCTTTCTAAGATTGATTGCATTACGATAATGTGTACTACAAAACTGGAAACTGATGTCATGAACTTGACCTCAATCTGATATTTCCTGAAAAACTCGAAATAGTGTAATATGGAAATATTTATTTGAAAATCCACGGGAACAAGTACGGTTAAGATTTGAAAAACATAATCCAGTTTAATTAACGATCAGAGAAACGGAAAGGAAACATTTGTTTGAAAAGCTCGAATATTGATTCCGTAGCACATTTCATATCCACGAATATAACCTACTTGGAATTTCTTGATTATGCACTAGAGTTACAAAAAAAGGCAAAAGGTTTTTATCAGCTGACTGCATGATTTCATACTCTGGTTATTATGAATACATTTGCGAAATACAGAATCCAGTGTAAAATGTGTACTTGGAACATACATCAGGTGATTTCTCATTATGACACAATACATATTATTCCCACTAGGCTTGTTATTACTAGCGGGATATCACGTACAAAACAAACACATCTATAACTATGATGTTTTTTTTTAAATAAATAATCATTATATGACTTTACTGTAAACTAAACGACACTGCATGTTAGTTTACATTTCCCTAATATTATAAATATTATTTCACCAATATACTTCCCTTTCTTAATATTTTATTATAATATGTAGCGAACAATTCATTTTCGTCACCTTATTAAAACTTAATTTGGAACTCAAAGTTTGAGTTTATGTGTCTTTAAAATGAAGTTGATGTCACGTATCATTCAACTAAAGATTTAACTTATGTAGTGAATGAGAATAAATTCCTAGAGTATTCACCACGCATTAAAAACATTCTATGTACGTAGTAGATGAATTGAACACAGGGACCAGTAGCTTTAAAATCAATTCCAAATTATGGAAATGGTGTTAATATATTTTCATGGTTCATTGTAGACAAATAAAAGTAGTATGGAGCAAATTAGCACCATTGAGTGTTAAGCTCTGGTCTGTTTGTGTAAGAGTAAAGATCAACGTTGTTAGTAAGCTGTTTGCATGTGACTAGTATTTATTACGGATCGTAGTGTATAATAAGCAAATGGAGATTGTTTAAGTAGTCAAGTACAACTCAAAAAAGTAGAAGGATGGTTCTACCATGCCTTGGGAACCATGAGTAGTGAATTATTTCTTTTCTACGTCCTACATGTTTGTCATTCGGTTTTATAAACCTTTTCACATTAGAATTCCTAGAATTCGCATTAGATACACTTTTTTTCTTTTCCTATAGAGATTTACATTTCGAGGGGCCCCATAATCTTCCGCGGCGTATCAAAATCTATTAAAAGTAATCAGCAAAAACTTGTAATTAAATTTAGTAGATAATTTACTTTTTTTTATTTTATTACCTTCAATATGTTTGTTTCTTCGCAAATTCATTGATCATAATTGTTGTTCTTCCTGATTCTCTACACTTTCTCGCTTCGTATTCTACAGAGTGTTCACTTCTGGTACTAGGGATTGTCAGTTGGACCGCTACTCATGTCATGTGGGTTTCGTGATGGACAAACACCGTATGCTTCAGCTTTCTAGAGGTTATCCCTTGTCCTCCCACATATTATATTCCGCTAATTCATCTCAACAACATTAATATGGCCTGAACCAAAGTTACCTAAAGGCCTTAAATGAACCGACATGAAAAAATCATATAATTTACAGTATATTGTAGTCAAAAGTATCTGCTCTATAGTTCTCCTTCCAGTTTTGTTTTTTTGTTGAGCTATAAAGCTGTTTTATTTCCTTTATATTTCTCATACTTTCAATTATTTTTGAGTTGTACTTAACTTGCTCTTTATATGGAAAACTATATCATTATTTTAAATTTAAATATAATGTTTACTATGCTTCCACTGCCTTAATGCAGTAATAACCACTTACATTATTTCGTTATAAAATTAAAATTCTTGTAAAATAGGGTTACGTGGGTGTGTTATCGGGTGTGTTTGAGTTTTAACACCTCTTTAGTTGATATTTCGTAAATGTGAGCGAAAAAACAGAGCGTAAAAAATTTACGTGAGCATAAAACATGAAAATGAAATAATTTTTCTTATACAGCAGTAGAATGGGGGCACTTGACCTAAAAATGCCCCTTTTTTTCAGGCCTCGCTGATAACAAAGTGTTGATTTTCCAGGGCTGTAGGATGCCTGGTGTTATGAGTTTTGGAACCTAATTTGGTTACTTTTTGGAACTAGATTTGGGTAATTTTTATTCTCTTTTATGAACCTTATTTTTAATTGTAAAAAAACTAGAATTATTTTTGTAAAAGAGTATGACCATCTTTTTCAACCCCTATTTAAAATGGCATAAAAGCCAATGACTATATTTTTCAACGGTTACCCCCCCCCCCCTAATTAAAATAGCAGAAATTACATAAATACACTACGCTACGACCCTTACGATCTCCAACACTATGAAAGGCTACGACCCCTCATATTTAACATTACACACAACATAGTGCACAAGGATACGACCCCAATT
>JAGDQP010065669.1:0-10237 GCA_022664845.1 Lepisma saccharinum | reverse complement strand
TGAGTAACTGCTCTGCATAGACTAACATTAGTTTACGTTATTTCTTAAGTTTATTTTCTAATGACAGCAGAAACTTTGTTCTTATTAGTAAGAACATAATATGCTTTAGTGAATTGTTTTAACGTTATACGAACACAGTTAAATTCTGTAATAGCTGGGTCTAGAGAAGTCTTTATAATGACTATATGTATACTATTATATGTGTTTTTATGAATATACAATATTTGGCAAAATCTGAATTCAATTTGTATTAAGATCATCATATGTGCCTTCTTAGACCCTTATCTGGTAACAAAACATCCAGAAATCGGCGCCCTTTGATCTCGTTTACTGATAGATACAAGTACACTATACTTTGAAATTATCAAAGTAAACCAAATTACAGAAAATGATAAAAACAAATTCTGTCTAATTCAAGAACACCATAAAAAAGTAAAGAATTATTAACGAATCGGCGTATTTATACTACTGCATTAAGCTATTCCTGCTGAGCACTTCCTATATATTAGAATATCAGAATAGAAGTGAAGAGTACAAGGGAAGTACATTGTTTAAAGTTGTGAGGAAACATACATTTTAAGGTGTAAGCGCTTGAATTTAAATTTTTTTTTGACCATCTGGTACATTATCGACCTACACCAAAGCACCTAAAGGACAAAAGGAAATTGAAATTCAAGCCTTAAAATATATGTTTTATCAAAAATGTCAAAAATTGACTTTGACTGTTCTTCCTCTGTACTCTAAAAGTGTAACGTGCTAATAATTTTTGGATAATTACTAAACTCGCATTTCCCGTGTTCTTATTGTAATCGAATGATGGAAACAAAATTGGATTTACATCCTCTTGCTCATTTAGCTTTCTAATATCTACCACCAACGTTCAGATTTACTTTACTCGCCCAGGAAAGAAAGAAATATGTGAGAGTTTTTGTTCATATAATAGTTTTCAAAAGTTATCAAATTGATATTCATTGACTTATGTTATACCTTTACTGCATATATATAAATATTCATGAACCCTAGTTTATAATTATCATAATTCTGTGTATAAGCTGATGACATGCAACAATAATGGCAAAATTAAGAATTTGCAATAGTAACGTCATATTATTTTGACCACAAGAGGAATTCACTTTCTTCAACCACATTTATGAAACCAGTCATTAATAACGACAGTTTTGAGACGATGGTTAAATGTGGCCCAAGTAGTTAATTTTAATCCTTGATAAAAATATTTCTGTTCGCAATAATTTCAACTTTGGGAGGACAAGAAAGACAGGCAAATTAGATAAATCGTATTCATAATGTCAGCTAGTAATTATGATTTATAATAATAAAGCTCCTTAAAATTCACTAATTTTATTTCTGCCTTGGAAGGTTTAAATATATTTTATTAGGAGGATCGAGACATGTATACATTTTAAAGTACATAATTCTGGAAATGTTATGGTTGTTTAATGTACAGAGAATTTTGGCGATATTTTATAATCTGCAGAAAAACAACAGGTAAAACTATTTGATGCTCGACAAATTGCCCAAAGGGTGGTAGGAATGGCCCCCGTAGCTATCCCAAAGATGATGGTTCTTGCAGTGAGTGGTTCTAGGAAGCTGGAAAACCTAAAAGAGAATTTATTATTATTACTTAAAATGAATAAAAGTATTCATATAATATACCTTATTTAAACCAGTGTATCTATTAATGGTACCGGTACGGCTTAATTTAAGAGAACTGTGATGCTAGATGTAATTCAACAAACCTGCCGCTGTTTGCTCATAAGAAAACAGTGCAAAGTATGGAACAAAAAAAAATATGACTGACTACTATTGGTACAAAATAACCATAATAATACTATTGGTACAATTAGAGCAGTTCTGTGACGTCAGTAAATTGACTTAAGAAATATCCGGTCACCAGTACTGGACTTCGTATTGGCACTGCGGAGTAAGCAGCTTCTAGTCCTGATGCTGGCCATATTCATTGAACTTTTGCATGATATTTCTGAAATACACCTCAAGTGAGTGGTAATATCTTATATTAACAAAGGTTCTATCATCTTCCGAAAGAATACTCGCCGAAGGATGTCATTCCTCAGACATATAATAAGCTTAGGTCATAACTGCCACCTGGACCTTAAAAGTATGTAAGTTGAGAAACGCTATGAAGAATGGAGTATACAAGTAAAATAGTGATATTTTTGTTGACTATTGGAGTTTTAGTCGAATATGTTGGCGAACTAAATTTGAAAGTAGATTTCTTAACTTCCTTTTTTATGGAAAATGACGTTTATATTAATAGAACTTGAAAACAGAGCTTATGTATAAAAATCCACAAACGCTTGAATGAACACTGAATAAAATGTTTGAAGTCATTTACCTCAAATGATTGTTTCAAATTGAAGGGATCTATGTAACAGTGTTTTGCGAGATTCTTCCACTCCCTGGAGTAATAACGAAAAGTCTATTGACATACAAGAAGGATGAACCAGAATAGTTAATTTAAAATGAATTCTCGACCCTGCATTTCTTAACTGTAATTACCATACGTCTGTGTTAATTGTAGAAGTGATACAACTCTCACCAACAAAACAGTGAACTACTTTGAGGTCACGTGGTAAAACAAAAAGATGGAAGAATGTTCAAGGGTGCTGAATCACATGATGACAATAACAAAGCATGGTTGGACACACATAATACTAAACATAATTCTAAAAAAATGCTGTTAAATTTCTAAATGTGACAAATTGTAACCAAGCTTATATAACTTGCAAAGTTAATGTACTTTTGGATTTGTATATTCTTTTAAACATAGTAAAATTCTGACAAAATTAAATATTTTGTTCTAGTTTCTGTTCTAATTTGTGGGGTTGAGGGTTACAGTAGTCCAATCTGTATTAACAGGTATATACACTAGACAGTAGTATGCGACACTAGACATTAGACAGTAGTCCAACCTGTGAATACGTACCTGTTATATTTTTTGTTGAAATGAATGTATATTTTCAACCAGAACACCACTAAGAATAACCTAAGAAGTTCCCTAAAAGAAAAAAAAGTGAAAAGCATTTTAATAGAAACGTAAATGTTCCGGTTATAAATGGTAACAATATTTTCTAGCAAACAACTTAAGAAACAAAATACAAAGCTAGATTCCAATATACAATTTCTTAATTTTCCTATAGCGCAAAAACCCTTAAAGTTTATTAAGATTACTGTTGTTAATTGAGGCGGTCGGCGTAAAAAGGGCACATAGGCCTATGTTCCCCTTTCAAGCAGAATGCACAATTTAACCGACCATTTTGTTAGTATAATATGGTAAATTTTCAGTGGGATATCTTTAAACTAACGTTGGTACCTGTTTAAAATTTGCATATGCTGTGCGAAAACCTAAAACTGATGTGTGTGATTTTTGTGAGGAGAGCAAAAACAAGCTAAAACACAAATCAAACGATCCATGCCGACCAATCTATGATCTTCACAAAGAGCAATGAGCAAAAGAAAAGAGTTACGTGATAGCTACGTACTAAAATAATAATAATAAAAATGATCCT
Source organism: Lepisma saccharinum (assembly GCA_022664845.1). Classification (NCBI taxonomy): domain Eukaryota; kingdom Metazoa; phylum Arthropoda; class Insecta; order Zygentoma; family Lepismatidae; genus Lepisma; species Lepisma saccharinum. The sequence goes on along the minus strand of JAGDQP010065669.1, from coordinate 6,689 downwards.
TTATATTTAGTAATAGAATTTGATTATTCTTAGAACTTTCCAATACCCAAACTACATGTCAACACTCAAATTCTATAAGATGACAGATGGCATGTCAACACTCAATTCTATACAGTTTTAACCTTCAGGTGTTTATTGACTTCTCTTCACTGCTATTATTTTACTGAGTCTGACTGAAAAATGAAACCCAAATCAGCAGTGTCGTTTTTGTATACAGGAATTTCCTAACGTGTCCACAATAATATTTTTGTCTAACGCCGCTGAAGGATAGAAACAAAATTATATAATGACTAGGTTTGCGAAAGTACATATGGTGTCTCATTTTCTCATAGTGGGACAGGAACTTTGGACTCAAAAATGGAAAATGAAACAGGAAAATAATAATAATAATAAAAGACTTTCTTAAACATATCGTACCAAAAAGTAAAAAAAAAGAATGTTGTTTATGCATGACTAAAAAGAAAAACATAGGGTGCGCTCTCATATACAATCTCTTTATAAATTCTTGAATTGGCGCTCCCCATGCGTTTCTATTTAGTCATGCATAAACAATCTTTTAACCTTTTAGTATGAATTGTTTAAGAAATGTGTCTTTCAAAAGTTTATTATTAATTTTTCAAGTTATTTCGGTGTTCGGAAACTTTTTCTCAAGCTAATGTTTTGTGACCCAAATCCTAAAGTGTTCCACAACCAGTCAAACGACAGATCATTGTAGGCTAGTATTTATTTTAGGATAAATAAGTCCATATTAAAAATTATTAAAATATGCTTTTAAATATATATATAAATATATAGAAATATATGCAAGTAACAATGGAATAATGCATTGTCACTCGACTTACGTCGTTGTGCAAAATCGCATCATTGAATGACGTCGGGAAATGAGTTAAATTAACGTTGCAAGGTTTGAGGACACCACGACTCTTTGTAAACTAAAGAAAGTATGTAAAAGTGATCGCCAATGATACCAGTCATACCTGAATGCAATGGTAATGTGTCGCAAAAGCCCTTCTCCATTCGAGGTTGTAATGGATACGGATCTACTACGAGAGTGAATGAGTTTTTGTCTCCATTCTTTATACGGAAGTTAAGTTTTTCCTGAAGAATGTGATACACCGAGTCCAGAAAGTACGATTAATCATCTGTGAATTGTTATCTTCCTCTCCAAACAGACCAACGATTACTCGAATACTGTATAGTACGAAAGACTGAAAACAACCTTGTAAGTCGTAAACTCGTGAATGGAATGAGACAAAATATTGAATAGAAGTAACGTAGGTGGTACGCTACCAGATGCGTGAGATGAGAAGAATGACATCCATCTTGAAATTTGCTCAAGAATTTTTAATGGAAAGCGGGTCATGTGACATATCGTTTTAGGCTAGCTTGTTTTAAGAAATCCATGTTTGAAGTCAGTTTTTATCTACCTTTATTCGTTTAGGAGATAGGGGTCCTCAATTTTGGGAGCTTACGTCCTACAACATGTGCGTAAAGTGGTATACATACAGTATATACAAACACAAACTCATACTTATGGACACTACGAAGCATATGGGGTTCAACAGCGACACAGATATGTTCAAATTCGTTGCTAGAGATGATGTAGCGCGTGGAATTTTTACGATACACTGTCTCGGTGATGAGCCCAAAAATTGAAATTAAAAGGGATGAAATTCAATGAACGAAAGTGGGATTTGATAAGGACGATGCTTCTTTAAAAGTGATAGTGTGAGTTGTCTATGGAATGATTAAAACAGTGGAGAAGCGAACAATGGTTACATTTTACAAATGCATTAACATTACACGACTACAAACGAATATCACAAACTTGTTCTATACGGTAACATTGTGAAAGTTGCTAATTTGAGCTGAAACATCATATCCTGAATATTTTTATGCATAGATTAACATGTTTTGGTATGATTTCTCCCCAAGTTGATTGTACACAACCGAAAACATTTTCACTATCACCAGTAAGATGACTCACTTCCTGTTATGCTGATAAGGTGCAAGAGTAGAAGGATATACAATTTAGGGATTTTGAAGCGGTCAGCAAGGGCTCGCCGCACGCCCCATTTCTTCATCTGATTTCGCACTTCGTTTCTATCTTCGGAGTTATCTGCAAGGTAGTGAAAAATCGTGAAGAATCAATCTCATCGTGAAAAATCAACGTGCTACACCATTTCCAACAATGGATTAAAGCATACCCGCGTCGCTGTTGAACCCAACGTGTTTGTCAGTGTCCAGAAAGATTTTAAAAAAAATAATGGGTTTTTGTGTCAGCCCACATGTATACCACTTTGCACAGTTACTGTAGAACGTAAAAGACCAATATTTGAGGCTTCCTATCTCCTAAACGAATAAAGGTAGATAGAAACGTACTTCAGATTCGGATTTCTTAAAACAAGCTAGCCTAAAACGATATGTCACATGACCCACTTCCATTAAAAATTCTTGAGCAACTTCCAAGATGGCTGGCATGATTTTCATCTCCCGCATCTGGTAATCGAGCATCTACGTTAATTCTATTCAATATTTTTTCTCACTCCCTTCATGAGTTTACGAGTTACAAGGTTGTTTTAAATCTTTTGTACTATATACAGTATTAGAGTAATCGTTGGTCAGTTTGGAGAGGAAGATAGCAATTCACAAATGAATGATTATCCTTTTTGAACTCGGCTTATTAAATTCTTCAAGTAAAACATATTTTCGGACCAGAAGTTTTGTTCGAGCAAAACCATTCCCTTGTTAGTTTCACCAGACTAATGCAGGGGTGGTACCTTAAGAAAGGCTCTGGCGATACTTTACCGATTCCCTACCTAACCCATCCCGTTCTGAGCCAAATATGCCAAAAGGCGTTAAATAAAATTCAAATTCGCACATACACTGGCAATGTTCAACTTTTCAGGATTTGGAAATGTCCCTTCATAGCACAAAAATCTCAATGGAAAATGCTACTCTCCTATACATAAAACAACAGAATGTCGGAAGTTTGTACACATGTTTGACATTTATACATGTGCTCAACGGAAGATATTTTCATTGAAGGAATGATGAACCAAGACTGAACAGTAAAATGTGTGGGAGGTCTCTGATGCTATTCTTCAATAATAAAGTTTTTTCTACGTAATTCCACCATAATATCAACCTTTTCTGTTACAAGTAGACTAAAATCATTTCAAATACTGTATTGCTATTTTGTTTATTATATTTTAGTACCCAAAATAAGTGCTGCGTAAAAAGAGGTCATAATACTACACCAGAAGCTCTTGTTTCTTTTATGCTTGAACTATGACACTGTTATTTTCTCTGAACAATTCATATACAATAGAGTAGCTAATAGTAACCACTACAATATGCTACACAAATAGATACAAGAGAAAACCAAAAGAGAAATATTCATTTCAAGTTTTTTCTCAAAACATAGTTTTTGTTTATGTGCCCTTTTTACGTAGATGACTTCAATTGTAGCATTGTAAATAGCATTCAGAAAAAAAGGTGCAAGGTATTTTAGTAAAGTGCGAAAATGGAGAAAATAGTCAAATCGTCTAAAATAACAACGCTAATCTTAATTATCTAGATAAATAACAGTGCACTTTCCAAGTTCTTCAGCCCTATCGACACACCATTTACACAAAACATCTTACACCACTTTTAAACTCCTGTAACCCTGTGAGCACAAGGGGTTGCTACATAGAAAACTATGGTTTTAATCCATCCATTACTAGTGACGTTACAACTAGTCATTATACATTAAAATACCTTTACATTAAAATAAATACCATTTGGAGAAATTCAATTCTGGCTTGAAACAGTTGTATGCAGAAAATCAGAGAACATATCCTAAGAAGAAACAGAGAGAAAGAAGAGATGTGGGGAAAGAGACTTACGAAAAAGATGAAAGAAACAGAGGGAGAGAAAGAGAGCAACACATACGGACAAATCCACACACACTATTACTAATCTGTAAATTGAACATTGATTTACACGTATTGATTTAATTTCTTTCAGAAAAATATTTACGCATATAAAAATACAAGTCATTACTGGTATATTATCACTTGAAAAGGGTCTTCGGCTGAACTGGGAATCAAAAGAAAGTATTCAGGCAATGACCTGTGAGCACTGCCTCAATATCAATGTTCTTAAGTTTTTTCTTCTTATTGATATACTATTCTTACACTGCAATTTGCAGCGAAAATTAATGTTTTCGATTTGCTTAAATTTGTTACATAGATACAGATAAGTTAGTGGTTTGCTCATACATGATATAAAAGTTGCCACTTCACTAAAGCAAATTAATACTGTATTATCGAAGAGTGTTTACAAATGGTGAAAAGTGCCTGTATTTTATTAGATTTGAGCCGATGCTGCTTTGAGATATCATAGCATTCTACCGTTTAGCTTCTTTGCCAGCTTATGTTATAATGCCAAAATTGACATTACAACCCTTAAGCATTGAACAAATGGTACAACTCAACAATCAAAATAAATCTACTGAGGTGAGGACATATATTTAAATACAGTAATTGTTTCATTGCGTTTAAGTCAAACGCAAATATATAATAATAATAAATGATAGGAAGTAAAATAAAATCGTAGAAAAATGAACGATGATTGAGATAAAAGACACTGATTCAAATAGGGTAAATGACATCAATGGTTCGTTTGCTAGTGTAATTTAGAAATGGTGATGTCTCGTTGCCCGAATATCTTGGTCAAGACCTGTAATTGTATGGGTCAATAAAATCCCCTCTTGGTTTTGGATCACTGCATATCATTTATGTATTCCTAGCGTCTACCCAATACCTATGTCTACCACTAGCTACGTAACAAACCCCCAAGGTACTTTCCAAGCATTTGTCGTCCTTTAGGTAAGAATAACCTCAGTCACTCCAGGCAAGTACCGGGATGGTACCACGACTTCCAAGATAGGAGTTCTTGAAGTCATCAATATTGTAAATGGGAAGTAATAATAACATAGAATAGTGTCCAGATGCGAGAATTTAGGAAACAGTAGAAAATGAAATCATGAAACTTGTAAAACGGATGAAGGGAAAACGTAGCAACCATAAAAGATGCAATGAAGCTGAATTGAAATAGTGTTTCCAGCTCTTTTCTTTAAGCAATCATTCAAAGTTAAAAAATGCAGGTCAACAACGTTTGCTGACCATTTCGTACTTCAATAATGACTACCATTAACCTCACATAAATTACAATAGTAATATATTGTGTGCTAGCATAACACAAGCAAACACAAGCCATGAAATAAAAAAAAATGTTAAATTAATTTTGTCTAACTCGGAAAGTGTTTATCTTAAACTTTAAAATCAAAAACTGACAGCATAATTGAAAGCGCAGAATTTAATAAGAATATTTACCAAATCAATGACATAAGGAAATAAGAAGATTTTTCCAATGACTTCCCAGATTTTTATCGTATAATGAAACACTAAATTTCCATGGATTTAAACTGTTTTTTAAACTCAAACCAAACGTTTATGTAATAGTACGTACAAAGTCGACTTCACCGAAGCGTTGAAGGTTCCCGTTGAAACAGGCCGATTTTGTAGCAGTTTGTGCTGTGAAAGGTTGTGCAGTGCTTCGTTCTTTGTCTGAAGTGATATAAAAATGAACACATAGCATCATAAAATTCAGAAACGTTTTTTGTGTGGATTCGAACTGGACCGTAGCACCAAGGAAGCAACCCGAAACATTTGTAGTGGAATAGTAAAGGTGCTGTTGTTCACAGCACAGCATCCAGAAGATTCAAGAAATTTCGGTCTGATTGCAAGAACATCGACCATAAGCCAAGATCAAGAAGGTCGAAAACCGTGGATTCTGAGGCCGTGCGCCAAATCATAGAGAGTTATCCGATCACCAGCACTCGGAGAGTAATAGGCGAGCTCGGTAGATCACAGTTCAGCGCTGTTCGTTACCTTCACAACTTTGGCAAATGCACCCGGAACTGTCGCATAGTACCACACGAATTGACCCTGGCTCGAACATAGCGGAAAGCGGATGTTTGCAAAAAAAAAACTTCTGGAAAACCCACGTGACATTCTGACATGCGCTTCATCAAGAGAATAATTACATGTTATGAAACGTGGATATTTTCCCATAATCCTAACGATCATAAACAGTGACTAAACAAAGGTCAGCTTCCTGAACCTGTCGCCAAACAAAGACATTTCGACCACAAGGTTGTCTGGTGGAAATTTGAGAGGATAGTTCATCTCGAGTTCGTTCCGAACGGTCAAACCATCCATGTTAACCTATTCTCGGAACAGTTCTAGTGGATGTACACCATTGCGGGGCAAAAGTAGCAGGCATTAGTCTCTACTTTGAATGCTAGGCGCCTTTTGTTGTAACTTAACGAATAAAGCAAGTAAGTGACCAGAATATTGCAAAACGTTTTACTTGTCCTTGTAATTATACTTGGAAAAAGAATATCTGACAATTGACCACTTCATAGTTTTAAGTCACTCTTACACGACTTACTGACAACATATTTGCATAATTATGGTTAAATCATCTCAATGGTGAGGCACATTTTAAATTAAATGGGTATGTCAATAAACACAATTGTTTGATTTGCAGACAGAAGAATTAACAACTGATTAAACAGAAAGTATTGCGTTCTCTAAAAGTCATTATTTGGAGTGCATTGTAGTCTGGGTGTGCGATTG
>JAGDQP010065667.1:0-11390 GCA_022664845.1 Lepisma saccharinum | reverse complement strand
ACGGGCTTAATACGCAAGATTTGTTGAAAACTTGAGAAATATGTTGGACACGTGAGAGTTTCCTGTTTTATATTTTGCCAATACGCAGGCAAGGAAAATGCTGATTTTTACCTCTAGCAACAAGAAACGAAAACAAAAAACACAAAATGAAATGCAAATGCAAAACCACTCAAAACTATAACGCGAAACGGAATGACACAGTAACGAAATACAAAAATTGTAATTCGAAGCTATTCTCCATTCAAAATAATTCGAACCTAGATTGCTTTTGTAGTTCGGACGAGTGAAAATCTATGCTAAAGACAGAGCCATCTAGTAAGAAATTTCAAAATTGATTTGGGACACGCGAGGGAAAGAACGAGTTGTGTACTTCTTCTCATCGTTGTAAAATGCGTTTGCACTTTATTCAGCTTACGGGTTAAACTGGGTTACTGTGTATTATCGTTGTTCTGTTTCTGCTGCATGATTGACCGTAGTATAGAAGTCCCTAAGACCAATATGAATTTTCCTAAAGACTTGGAAACATTATGAATAACATTATCGAGTTTATGCTGTTAATTTACAAACTAAACATATATTTCACTGCAATTACAAATAGAATGGTTAGTTATGGGTGAAGAACAAATGTGATTTTCTAAATGTGTTCGCTTAAAAAAACGTAAAGAGAAGTGAGGAGATTTGAACTCATAAACTTCTGCGTAGAAAGCTAACTCACTTAACACTACAGTATGGCAAACGTAGTGAAAATGTTTCTCTCATTTCACTTGCTCGTTAATTTTTGCGTATAGAGTATGTTTGTGCAATATAAAGTTGCAATGAGAACCCGAGGTGATGTACCCAGTAAGCATAAGTAGAACTCTGCACCACTATTCAGGTAAGAATATCATAGTAGTTTGCATAGACATTAGTAAAGCGTGAGACTTGAAAATGCAATATCCTCTGCTAATAAGAAGTACTTTAATGATAGACAATATACAAGTAGAAGACACATGCTGTTAGAGGCACACAACTTAAAACATTATTAACCATTTTCCAACAAAAACAAGACAATTGTTTCTACTCCATTGAGTTACCCTGTTAAGATCCTCCGGTAACTTTAAGCAGTCATAAAAAGATTTTATTGTCCTGAAAGGTTTGAAGTCATTTGCGAAGAACAGACCGCCAGTATTGGACGTTTGTTGGAAAGTTCTTGATAACAGCAAAAGAAAAAGGGGCTAAGAACGAACCTTGGGGAACACCACTTGGCATACCATACTCGTAGGTGATTAGAATGTTACAGATTGCTTGCGATTTTTTAGATAAGTTTAAAAACATTTACGGAGATATTAAATGTACGAAACTTACTGAGAAGTATGTCGTGATAACTAATTTGAATGCTTTTTAGATCGGTGTATATGCCATCAATTTGTACACTTCGGTCAAAATTACTAGCTCGAAAGTAGCAAATTCAGACTGATTATTACAGATCTTGATGGCATAAGACCTGTTGGATGGGCGATATAGCTGCTTGAACGTGACTCATGGTTCAAGAATGTATGTTTTCCAAAATTTTAGGGAAAGCAGTCAGTAGGGATATGGACCTCAGATGTTCAATACTCGAAATATTGGTTTCTTTAGTTATAGGTGTAACTTCAAAATTTTCCATTTGTTAGGCCTGGCTTTGTAATTGCGTTTAAATTAAACAAGGGTACTTTAGTGCTTCATAGAAATTTGAACCTACTATCCCGGGATGTTTATCACAACCTTTCGTGCACCAAGGGGCCACACTTTTTACTTTTTATTAACTCTGTAATTCAAGAACTATGAAGCTATTGTTGAAAAATGTATTTTTCGGATTTGATTTATTTGGGACCTATTTTAAAGTAATTGCCCAGAAAATAATTCAAGGTAATTTCTACTAGGCATCATAGATTGGAGTAAAAATACATAATGCATTGTTCTTATTGATTTTTAGGTAGTATTCAGTAGAGGGCCAAAGTAGGTAACACAGAGACACATATTTTAAAAACGTATTAGCGCTTCTATCATGATCTTATATAGCACTGGTATCACTTACTAGATATATTCTCCACATCGAAGAACCCTGGAGACTAGCGTTGATGCATTATTTGGACTGTAATTCCTAACTTGTTTAAAATGTTATTGTCTTTTTTTAAATAAATAATCGGATTTTAACCCAAGCTATATTTCTTTGAGGCATGATCGTTTTCCGTCGTTTCGAATTGCTGAAATGTATGAAATAAGCAAGTTTACCCAGCCGTAGGAAAAATAAAAAATCCCATTCCTCATGATACACAAATACGCAATCAGGGATAGCTTTAATAACCGATAACTGAGAAACACGGCTGTACATAAAACGTATATGTATTATCGAAGCAAAAGAGTGAATACAACACTTAACAGATTATTACAATAAATATTAATTACTATGGTAAATGAATATCATTACTAAAAAAATTTTTTTGAGCAATGCTACGTGACATAAAACTTAATAGCTTCTCACGAAGAACATTGAATACTAAAGCGTCGTAAAGCCTTGCACAAGAAAGCTGCAATGACAGCGAATTACTTTAGCTTCGATATAAAGTTGCTCAGGATGGAAAACTGAAGCCACGGTAGCTCGGTGCTGATCTCTGGTGTGCGGAGTCCATAGCCTGTACCATGCGGGCTTCCTGCTGGACAAAGCTTAACTTTTCTCGTTTTCTCTACATTTATTCCACTCATTCGGCGAGCTTACATTCGGCGTGAGCCAAAGTTGCCTAATAATCTGAAAATAAATTACAAGATCAAGTGCTAATTTTCTCAGGTCAATACGCATAGTAGAAGATATTTAGAATTCAATTCAGTCTTGACGATAATGGATTAAATTGAATTTTGTATCAATAGCTGTCGCCATTTTGATTCAACTTATGGGTTAGTGGTAGTTCGGTCTGAACCAAAGTTACCTAGTCTTAAAAGTTAATATAAATTATGATGTTGGTAAACAAACAAATAGGGCATCTAGTGCATTTCTTACATATATCTGCGATACTTAGTTTGGAAACTGAATATACTAATTGTTAGCAGGAAAATTAGTTGTGTTGTCTGTTTCCACGTACATTTTAGTAGTTTTTAATACACTTAAATGCGTAGACACTGGTTTGGCCGATTTGTTAGTGTCCTTATGCTCGTAGTCACAAGCTAATATTTTGCCGGTGTAAATTCGACAGAAAGTTTACTAAAATCAGTAGATCCAATTCGTAGAAATTCACACGTATGCTTAGAATGATAACATTAATTCAAAATTAATGAATATTTTCACATTAAAACTAATGAATATTTTAACATTAAAACTAATGAATATTTTAACATTAAAACTAATTATATTTTCACTAATTCCCTCAATAGCGTGAATTCACATGTGTGTTCAATGAAATCCTTGGGGAAAAATGCGCATACCTTCAACTGAAATGATTTTATGCGTAGTTCTCATGTCTTTTCAAGTTACTACCTTGAGTACATTTAGATGCACATATTTAACATTTGAATTTCTAATCAGCGGGACGAACTTGCATCTACACCCTACCATATTTAGCAAACTTATACGCAGAACTGAAATTCGAACATTTGTCCTGTCTCCTTATGAGTCCTCATGAGCCGTCTCAGATTGCCGTTTTGACTGCATTTACATGCAAGTACAAATTTCAAGGCTTGTCCCTAGTGTGAGTTCTCATAAGCCTTTTGAGGATAACGCTTTGAGTGCATTTATATGTAGTCACATTAAAAGCTTGTTTCCAATATGAGCTTTGTACTCATATAGGAGACTTGTCCTGAGTGTTGTCCCCTGTATGAGTTCTCATGTATCATTAAAGGTTTCTGCTGTGAGCGCATTTATATCTACTGAGTTACATATAAGGCTTTCCTCCTGCATGAGTTCTCATGTGCAGCTTCAGGTTACCGCTTTGAGTGCATTTGTATGTACAAAGTTCACAGCTAAAAGGCTTTTCCCCTGTATGAGTTCTAATGTGCTTTTTCAGTTTGCCGCGGTCAGTACATTTATAAGCACAGAGCTCACACTGAAAAGGCTTGTCCCCTGTATGAGTTCTCATGTGCAGTCTCAGGCTACCACTTTGAGTGCACTTATAGTCACAGAGTTCGCATTGAAAAGGCTTTTCCCCTATATGGGTTCTCATGTGCAGTCCCAGACTACAACGAACAGTACATTTAAAACCACAGAGTTCGCATTGAAAAGGCTTTTCCCCTGTATGAGTTCTCTTATGCAGTCTCAGACTACCACGAGCAGTACATTTATAACTACAGAGTTCACATTGAAAAGGCTTGTCCATTGTATGAGTTCTCATGTGAAGTACCAAGTTACCACGTAGAGTAAATTTATATGCACAGAGTTCACATTGAAAAGGCCTGTCTCCTGTATGAGTTCTCATATGCTTTTTCAGGCTATCACGCTCACTACCTTTATATCCACAAAGTTCACATTGAAAAGGCTTGTCCCCTGTATGAGTTATCATGTGCCTTTCCAAGCTACTGCGCACACTACATTTAAATCCACAGATGTCACATTGAAAAGGCTTGTCCCCTGTATGTGTTCTCATGTGCAGCTTCAGATTTCCGCTTTGAGTGCTTTTGTATGAACAGAGCTTACATTAAAAAGGCTTTTCCCCTGTATGAGTTGTCATGTGTTTTTTCAGTTTCCCGCGCTCAGTACATTTATAAGCACAGAGCTCACATAGAAAAGGCTTGTTCCCAGTATGAGTTCTCATGTGACGTTTCAGGCTACCGCTTTGAGTACACTTATATTCACAGAGTTCACATTGAAAAGGCTTGTCCCCTGTATGAGTTCGCATGTGCCTTTCCAGGTTTCCGCTACGAGTACATTTATACGCACAGAGTTCACACTGGAAACGCTTGTCCTCTGTATGTGTTTTAGCATGCATTTTGAAGGTATTTTTTTGACTGTATTTATATGCGCATATTTTATACTTAAAAGGCTTCTCTCCGCTATGAATTTTCTCATGTACAATCAAATCATTCCGAGAAAGAAATTGTTTTTCACAAAACTGGCAGTTACAAAGCTGCACACCAGGGTCAGATTTCGTTAAGTCTTCCAAAACAGAAAATGAATCAGTTTTCCGTTTTGTCTTTAATTTAGTTTTAACTCGCTGTTTCTTTTGCGAAGATTCCTTTTCATACGATTTACTATGTAAATTATATTCCCTCTTCGATCCACCCGCTTCCACTGATTTGTTTACTAAAGGCTCTTGACAATTTATATCGACCTCCTTAGCAAATTGACCACTATTTTCCATTTCATTACATCCCCTTTTAATAATATCATCGCTTCCAGAAGGTGGTGCTGTTACTAGCGAATTATAACGATTTGTCTCTTCATTGCTTTTTGTATTGTTAAATATAGTTCCCTTACAAGCTGAGAATCTAGCCTCTTGAAACTTTCGGTTTTTATTTGTATCTACCAGAAAAGGAACTGTGTATCTCTTACGCTCCAAGTAATCTTGTTTTAAACGGACTGTATTCTCAACCGGCTTGTAGTTAAACGATGCAATACCTGCTGAACTTTCAGTGTCTGATGGAAGCGACCCCAAAACCTCAGAGACTATACTCAACACCAGGTTGTTAGATGTTTGAACTGAATTTTCGTTCTCTCTGTCTTCGAGTACATTCTCATTTTCAGACTTAAAAGTTCTGCTAATATCCTAATAAACAAGAAGGAAGAATTATGCACTTAAGAGCTCCAATGTTAGATGAGTAAATTAAAATTACTTACATTTTTTAAAATAGTAATATGAAATTGATTATGAATATGGAGAGCATATCATTATTTCCGGGATTTGCCGGGGAAGATATTCCTAAGAAAGATAAAACAGTCGTGAGTTTCTTTGTAAAAAAAAACTCTTCGGAACTCCACCTTCGAACTCAAATTAGGCGTATCCGCTGATTTGGAATGACACGAATGTGCAAAATAGGTATAACACACTACTACAACCCTCTACCAAATTATTTGGTTAATTTGGCACTCTTTAATTATAACGATCGCTAATTGACACAGAATCTACATACGATACACTAAAATCTGTATAACCAAACAACAACCACTTCAGCAGATATCCGCAAATTCCATCTGCAAATATGTTGTGATGCTTCGTTCTGCACAAACAAGCTTTTAGTTTACTGATACTCAATTTTAATTCTAACGCTACCGTCCTTGAAGTGTTACCAAAATAAAGTGTGAGTCAGTGTTGAAATATTACAACTTATTTAAAATACGTAAAATGTATGCTATCACATCTTGTTCCCAAATAAGTTTAAAAATGTTTTATTAATCGTCAAAATAAAAAATAACATTTAAAAATACTAACCTGTAAATGAAATGCCTGGCTTCTCAGACATTCCTCAGGATGATTATCCGCGACACTCTCGGATTCTTTCTCTTGTTTTATATCTGTACGGCTTCCTACACCTTGTTCATCAATTTCACTTTTATCTGTGTCGATTAAAGCCTGTTGCAGTTGTTTAACGATTTCTATCGATGAGACAATTTCATCGTAATTCATGGTCTTTATAAATTCATCTACATTGTTGGTATTCGTTCCAGTTGAACTGCATGTCTGTCATCGAAAAACAATTTTTAAAAATATGTTCGAAGGAATACATACTATAACAGGTAATGACAGATCCTAAGATTGCTTTAAATTTCGTAAGAAATATCTAATCATAAAATCCAATGCGATTAAAAAAAATTAATTCAAATATATATTCTGCATTTAGATTCTATTAATATGACAGACTGTATGTACAGTTAATATTCAATTCAAAGAGAACACCATACTCAAAGTTACCTTAGTCAATCAATAATGAGCCCTACACATATTCGGTGAAAATGGGATCCGAAGTAAACACTTATTTTCTTACATTATGACATTTATTTTCTCTTACTCAAAATAAAAAAAAAATCTAATGCAATAACAAAGAGCTCTAATGTATATTTGATCTCTAAGGGGATGGGGTCTGTAAGAGATAAAATTCACTATTCATGAATATTATCTTTTATTTCTCCATTGATTTCCTTTAAATCTTTTAATTCTTTTTTGTTGGCCCGAGTTTTCTATGGTTCTAAATTTCATTGAATAATATTACTTACGTAGTTTAGTTAAAATTTTGGTTTGTGGTAATGAAGAGGGTCTATAATAATGACCCACGAGTCGTTGCGCGAACATATTCTATTTGTATTACTTCTTTTGTATTTTTGTTTGTTTGTTTGTTTGAGGAGTTAACTTACCGATTTTTGATGTTTGTTTATTGAGTGGGAAATTATTAGAGTTAATAGAAGTTCTGTTGTTATGACTGTTTGGATTGAATGTCTCTAATTTTTATAAGATTTGTGTTGTATATTTCTAGTAGTTATTTATTATAGAATGCAGTATATATCTAGTGGCTTTTAAATTAATTGTATATGTTTTAGTATTTATATTTGCTTTGTCAATACTATTATTAATTATTTCTCCTAATATTATTAGTATCCTACTAGGGTGAGACGAGCTTGGCTTAATGTTTTATTGTTTAGTTATTTATTATCAAAATACACGATTTTATAATGCTGGTATGTTAACTGCTTTATCTAATCGAATTGGGGATGTTTGTATTTTACTTGCGATTGCTTGAATAATAAATTATCGTAGTTGAAAGTATATTTTTTTATTTAAAAGACTTAAGGTGGGGTAATGAGATAATGGTTATTATTACTCTTACTCTGTTGGCCGGATTAACAAAAAGAGCTCAAACTTCTTTCTCGGTTTGATTACCGGCGGCTATGCCTGCCCCTAGTCCTGTTTCTGCGTTGGTCCACTCTTCTACTCTGGTGACCGCTAGGATATATTTATTAATCCGTTTTAGTGATGTTTTATTTTAACTAATAGCTTTGCGGGGCGAGTATTGTTACTTTTTTCTGTATTTACTATATTTATAGCTGGGATGGGGTTTTTATTCAATAAATTGAATAGTTCAAAATAGGACAATTTTTGGAAGAGCCAGCAGAATTTCTACTAGACTCTGGTCAAATCGGACCTCTTTGAAACCGAAGGTGACTCTGTTTTATTTCCAACTACCCTCCTGAAAGATTAACGACTGTTAAAAAAGGGTTCTCCTTTTCTGCTTATTTTCTCTAAAACAAAAGTCGCAATATACATTTATCTTCATCTGAGATTTGAGTAGAATTTTTAACCGTGTATAGAAACAACAAATCGTGCCTCTCTTCTTGGTTTCCCTCGTATTCCATACCGTATTGTTGCAAGCAATTGCAGTCCTCATATTATGGACGTAAACGTTCTATTGCAACTTGCGCTTTTATCCAATTGCCTTCCTTGCCGCGGATTTTAACCTCGTATGCGTTGCCATGTAGTTTCTTCAAAACTGTAGCTGGACCGTGTACAGAGTGGAAAAAGCTTTAGCTGTTACTTTCTTAAACGATGGGTTGTAGATTAGCACTTGTGATCCAATTTGCTAGTTGTTTTTCCGGTGTTTGCGATCGTAAAAACTTTTCTGTACTTGATGATCATGAAGATTCTTGGCACCTAGGCTTCGAGCTGATTGCATATTTTCGAGGCGCTGAAAGTTTTCAGGTGATTCATATATCGTATTAAACTTATTATCGGCTGTCACGTGGTTGAAAGCCATACGCCAAAGTAGTTACTGGAGTATCCGATACTAGGGCGTATCGAGTAATTTACGCTGAAAACCCACTCTTGAAGCGGAATGGTCACTCTGGTGGTCAGAAATGTAAATTTAAATCATGTTTTCTAAAAGGGAATGTGAAAATTCAAATCAGTCTTATACTTGAGTGTGAGTGCGCTAAGCACTTATAGGGTTTGATTCCCAACAAATTACACAATTCTATATAGTGAGTACTTTAATTCCTGTTCCACAGCCAGTACTTATGAAGCGACCACCTCTTTTTTCCTTTGATGACATTTCTCACCGTCAACTATGATCCATGAGCTTTTAAGATAAGCGATTGACTCAATTCGTATGGAGAACATACAATTCGGCAGTTAATGGACCCAGCAGACCTTCAGGAACATGCAGACTAACCTCCATGCAGAACTTCGCATGCTTTTACCCTCATTGGAGATATGGAGCTACAAAAACATTAGGCAACTTTACTTCAACATTATTGGAACGTTACTGGAAGCAGCACCGACCTCCCGAGATGCCGCAGTTCATCTTTATCCATCTCTACCTTCTCTCCCCATTCATATATTCTTGCGATATGGACTTCACTGCGAAGCACAGTGTATACAATGCTTTATTGTTGCTTCTGGTGATTAGTGTTCTTTCTTAATATTTATAGCATAGTCCATTATTATTATTTGTGATGAAAGTGATTATATTATTTGTGATGATATTATTCCTTTGGAATGGTGTTGGAAGCAACGTAACCTTTTTTCATATACGTACGTATTGGACGGGGATGGTGCCATCTCCACTATATATGGTGAATGGACATGTTTTTAACGTTATGCCACCACATTACTAATTACAATTTCCCAAATACTTGTAAAATTTTTCTAGAAGGGGGCATGTATGCCAACCCCGGTGACATCGAACTAAGCACCGTGGTTTTATCGATTTCAGAGACATACGAAATTACTGTCTTGCCAAGTTTTCTAAGGACATACAACTTGATACTTTATTGTGGTAACTTCAAATACTTACGTAATTGTATTTATTACTCAAGCCACAACAAGTAGTGGACAAAAACCACCTCTCAAGCAAACAGATAGTTTGGCTGAATATTGTTATATAATATGTAACGATGTAAACAATTACGACACAAACTCTTTCCGGACAGATCCGATGCAATAATCATGACATAGGATTTTGCGGGGCATCTTTTCCCGTAAACTCTGCTGACCCACTGGAAATCTCTCCTCTGATTTGCGTCCCAGAGGAGGGGAACGAACATTCGTAGTACACCAGGTACCTGGATAAAATTATTAGTGAGAGAGCAGCCCTAGAATTCATATCAAAAGGTGTACATAGTCTTTACATAATGGTTAGCAGCCTTCAACTTCATTAGGTGATATAAGCGCCGTAACTCTGTAACTTTGATCATGTGACTACAACTATAATCTATCAAAAACCTCTCGTTTCTATATTTTATTTTTGAGCTACATCCTCATTCGATCCCAGTATAATAGGCTCGCTTCTCCTCTGGCAGATCGGGAAGCGATACAATACCATAAGAGTTCTCAACTTAAATGTTAGTTTTCTTTAAATTTATTTTCATATTCACATATACATTTTGTTTAATTAATATAATTTTCTATTCAATTTATATAATTTTGCTTTAATTTTATATTATGTTATATTTTACCAATTTTAGTTTAGATTTTATACTCCCTCAAACACATTTACAATGAGCACAACCATAACATGAAAACATTGAATACCCATATTCATATATGGAGATAAACTAGAAAAGAAGACGAGAAGATAACGCTACCGAGACCACCAATGACAGAAGAATTTGCCTACTCTGTTTGAGGACATAATTGGAACATTCCATCAAAAGCATTTCAATGTTACAGCCGATCTCAGCCTTCAAGACAACAAATTAACTACTACTCCCAGATTGATCTCACAGAATGGATGCAGATTAATTTAAACATCATTTTGGAATGGATTTCACCACCTCCAGTTTTATGCAATTTCCCAAAGAAATATAGTCTATGCAATATCACCCACCACCCAGTGTTATCAACTCCTTTAACAGTGACAACCCTTTTGCTATCTGCTGAACTCACGCCCATTTTTCTCTTCTCACTTCGCAGAAATGAACCTACAATTCTCCGTGTTTTGTGCTTTCCTAAGCGACAACGAATTATTAATATGTATCACCTCAAACAGTACGAGTGTTAATGGTGAACAAATTAAAGTGCAACAATGGAACATGCCATATTTCTGCCAGTGAATACGAATTTACAACCTATAATCGTTTCATGTTTGGTTCAAGAATGTATCAAGAAACAGTGTATGTGTTTATATCTATAAGTGTACAACATAATTTCCGAAATATTAAAAATACGAACTGCCATATTCACACCCATAGACAAGTATTTCTAGCCATACAATTTTTACGTTTTGCTATTTTCTTTCATATATATATTTTGAACACGAATACTAAGGACATTTCAATGTGCTTTAGTGTACGAACTTTCTTTAAAATAAAAAGCAGGGACAATAATATTTTACATCATAATTTGTTTATATTCCAATCCATTTGATTTTCTCATCAAATTTTCTTAATATTTTTAATTTTGTTTACTCTATGTTCAGGGAAGTTCAGTGTCTTTTGTTTCATAGCATCAGATTGTATT
>JAGDQP010065665.1:0-11391 GCA_022664845.1 Lepisma saccharinum | reverse complement strand
ATTACTCTCTCGAACTCACATATTGGTTTCTATTTTGCATTCTCTGTTTTGTCAGAATAAAATCAGTCTCATTACTTACTTGTCGGACTGTGTAGATCTGAGAATCATGCCGCTGTTACTGTAGCATACTAAACTAAACTTACACAACTGTACACTAAACTTACAATAGTAGGAAAAAGTTTTTGTTAGGGATAATTTGGATAAAGGACAAAAGGAAGTCTGGTGTTCCTGGCTTTTCTGATGTTAGGTTTGCCGTGGTTTGATCTATTGATTCAGATAAAGGTGAATTATGGTCAGTTCGGAGTCTGTACTCTTTTGTGTAACCAAGTCTTTGTGTTCTAAGCTACTAGTCGATTTTATCAAATGTCTGTTGATATGTGTTATTGAAAACTGAGTTCGGTTCTATGTGTTATGCTACGGAGAATTGAGTCTGAATAAAACAACAGTTTCTGCAGTACACTTGGCAATTGTTTGTCACCTGTAGATAAAGTCGGGAGAAATATTACTAGATGTGGACTATGGTTTTGGATGCAACGCAAAAGTTACTTTAGAGTAAGCTAGAGGTAACAGGCGTGTGGGATTGTATCGAGCACAGAAATGCTTCAAATTTAGCAGGTTTACTTTGATACATTTGTTCCACAGAAAAGTATTTGGTTCACAAACTCGTGTAAGTAATTTTACCTAGCAACCGTAGGTAAGTTGGTAGAGCGCTGGCGTCGCATTTGGAAGGCCCATGGATGGAATCCCGCGACCGGCCATCCTTGCTGAGGTTTTCTAGAGTTTTTCTCAGTCCCACCAGTCGAATTCTGGGATGGTACCTTAATTCAGGATCCTGGCCGCTAACTTCCCCATTGCTGTCCCAAGTCTTAGGTTTAAATAAATTTAAATTCAAATTTGTAAGAAATTATACTCTCTTATCACTCTTCTGCCAGAGCTCGCTTGAACCATGACTAGTCTCATTATCGTCAATTGTCTGGGTTTGTGGACATGAGTGCTTCTTAGACGAAAACAACAATACTATGTTCTAGTTAAACACAATATCCGTGTATGTTTGGTCTTCCTTTGTAACTTACCTGGAGCACGGAGAATGGTAAATAATTGGAACAGTCAGTAACTAGAAGATGACAGAGAGCACAATTGTATGGATTGTTACAAGGTAAGAACTTCAGTGTCTAAATTATTTTGGACATCATTTTCCATAAGCCATGATTACATCCTGTCAAAGCTTACGAAACATAGTTGTGTACCTGAAACAGCAAGTAAACTAAAAGCAAAATAATAAAATATTAGTTGAAGTTGCTCAAATTAAAGCGAAATTGAACTTCGGTAGTTCTATTCTGTACATGTACATGAAGATAAACAATACATTAAAATAAAGCATATTTCCGTTACTATTGGGCCGTCCAGTGCTTCAATCTATTAAAAACAAAATATATACATTATAGGTGCAGGCTAGATTGAGTGACGGCATTTAGACTACAATACACAGACTGCTTATTTCCTACAGGAACGCTTAGAATTTTTGTTAGTTTTAAATACACAGCGTTTTAATGAAATAAAATGTTTGGATTGTTCTTTATTCTAACTGTACTTATAAAATTTTTGGAAGTGTTGTCTTTTTTCAACAACAGATATATTTACTCTTCTCGTGTCTTTAGTCATTAGTAACGTTTCTTCGTGTTACAGCTCTTTGTCTAACATTACAACAATTTTTTAATGCAGGATTTAAAAATAGAAATTGCACACACACGGGCCCGTAGGCCTAAAAGCTCCCACTTCTATTATTTTTCAAGAATTGAAAGTCTACAGGTAATGAGCGGGGAAAGGGGGGTTATGGCCTAAGATCTCTTCCTCCCTTACATAGCTGACGGACCAGTCTTTGTCCCCATTTACTAATGAATTGGAAACCATTACGCAAATTTACAATGTCCTAGATGAAACTTCGTGGTTCAGTACCTCATAAAATAACTTGCACGTATTCCAATATTTGTCTTTATCTTGGGATGGCCATATCTGGATCCCAAAGGATCCGGATACCTGAAACCCGGATCCAAAGATCCGAAATCCGGACCCTCAGGGTTTAGGATATCCGATGCAATGGATTCGTGTAATTTCGGTTGCAGATTCAAATACCCAGTATTCGGACTTCGTTATGATGATATGGAGCCGCCGTAGCTCAGTGGTAGAGCATTGGCGTAGCCCTCGGTAGGTGTGGGTTCGACCTCAGCGGCCGATCATCCTGACTGTTTTTTCTAGGGTTTTCCTGTCACACCGGTATGGCACCTTCCGACCCTTGGCCGACACCTTCCCGAATCCTTTCCCTCCCCTTCCCTGCCCTGAGCTTTTGATGCCTAAAGGCCATAAATAAAATTCAATTCATTATTATGATACATCTGAAAATTCGATGCCGGTATGTTATGAAAAGCCCAGGTCAATACCTTCCTATCCTCTGCCTACCCCATCCCGGCCTGAGCTGAAAATAACAAAAGGCCATAAATAAAGCAAATTTAATTCAATATATCTGAAGCTCTGAAAATATATTTTATAGAGATAGTTGTGTATTTGATTGTTATTGTTTTCTTGTCCAAAGTTAGTTGGCTGGAAGATTTTTTAACGTCGTTTATTTTTTCGTATATTAATCTGTCGTACCCGAAGGACAATCAGTCCACACAATCTTCTTAGCAGGAAAATATTTAGATCAATAAAAATTAGATTGAAAATAAAACAAACATTCATTTAAAAACAATAAAAATTATAAATCTCTACAAGTTACTGTACAATTGTGCTAATAAAATTAATACAATAGATAAAAAATTAAACTAAAATGGAATAGTTGGCAACACAATTGCAAAATTATACAATTATTTAGTAATTTTTGACAAACGAAGAGAACTCTGAAAAACGCATCATTGTACAGCATTGACTACTTACCACAGTGTTACCGAATGTGGAGAAATTTCCCTCGGGAATGCTGTCTACAAACTAGGCCTTGGTCTACTACATTCCAATTAACATTTTCCCCACCCAATCGCGGCCTGAGATGCCTAAAGACCGTAAGTAAATTCAAATACCAAAATTCATGGGACAGAGGATGGAAATATTCAAGGATTCAAACTTCAAAATTATCACTGCATGAACCTGACACCAGAAAGAGTTGGATTTAGGGTTTTGTTTGTAGTCAAACCAGTGGCGGCTCGTGGTTAAAACAGTAGGTGAAGTTCTACCAAAGCATTTATTTATATGTAAACATACTTTCATATTAGCTACTGGTAACAGTTATCCTGAATATCCAGACTATGCCGATTTATTCCTAATGCCATTTACTTATATTATTCAATGTTGAGCATCCTGCTGGATTGCCCCTCCCCCAATACACCATGCAATTATTATTTAATATTGTTCTCCGTAATACTGATTTTCTACCTTCCAAAACAATACATCGTTTCAGTCAGTGTGCTACTTCTCTTCAAAATGACCACACATTCACATGGCTGTGGTAAGTACTACATTTATGATTGAAATAGAAATAATACTTTTCTTGAGTTTGTAATTAAGTAATTTTTCAAACAGTGAAACTCCATGGGACTTTTGGTGCGTGGGGTTCCCAGTTCGTGCCACGCGGGCTTTCTAGTGGACAAAGACCTTGTGCGTGGATTTTCTCAGGGAGTCGGGACGCTTCCGTTTTTTCTTCCATTTTCTTCATTCCACCGATTCTCGCATCATTATCCATTCGGCCAGAGTCCAAAGTTTCCCAAAAGCCTTAAATATTCAAATTTAGTTGTAACTCCACAACTCAACTTGAGCATTATTTTTAAAACTTTGCTTCATATTCTCACGACGTATTTAATGCAATTATAGATTTTTTCTTACTACAAAAGTATGGTTCTCTTTTAGAGTAATATAGAACTTATTCAGATTGCACATGAGGCAAAAAGCAACCAAAACTAGACTACATTTTGGTATCGTAATTTCCCTTCGGTTCCACATCAGAACCTTTAATTTTTTAGCCTTTTCCACACCACCCTTAAGATTGAGTGAATTGGCATGTTTTCTCAAACGCAGTATTCCGAGAATGCCTACGACAAAATTCATAGAAATGATTTGTCCATCAAGCGTTGGTTCCATGAAGAGAATGAAGGACAGAAACTCAATCAGATACAAGGACGTTTCGTACACAGCCCTTTTATATCATTTTAGTACTAATTACTTCGCTAGACTCGAAGAAATACGCGTAGTTAAGTTTAAGTTTCCACAAACACCACCCGGGACACGTTCCCAACACTCCGTGAACTGAACCCTTCCGCATTAAGTCAGTCGACCACCTTATCCGTCGTCAGGCTAATGAACTAACAGGCTCTCGTATATTAGGTACAAATCTACAAAAACAATCTATTTTTCTATTCACGTTAAACCAACAGGTTCCATTTCATACCGTTTTACACAAGCTGTTACTGCTAATTCTGTTACCTCATAATCTGCTTAAATATCTGTCCTAAACAAAACTGATATCTGTGTCATTAGACCGCATTAACTGCGAATGGAAACATTTTAATCTGTATTATGCTCATGGTAAAGGTTTAGGCAGTGTTCGATTTGTTATAAATTACGAAGGGGGATTATAAAACTAGTATTTGCTTGTAACTTTCAACCTACAATCTGTTTGGGTAGAAATATAAAGATTTATTCCTGGTTTTGATGATATTCGGAATCAACTACCGGGGATGAAATTCTCACGCACCAGGGAAAATCCTGGAGGGTTTTGTCAGTATCTGCTTGAGCGAGTCTCTCTAGCTAGTAAACTCATTTCGCTATTTTCATTTTATGCATTGAATAGATATTAATATTAAAATTTTCTTCATATAAATAATCAATGCATGTATCTGCCATATAAACTTACACGATCATTTTATCACCGACAAGATTTTTAACCTAATAGTGAAGATGCGATCAATTAATATACATAAAGCTTTATAAATATAAATAATTATGGCACTAATACGCGTATAAAGCTAATATAAATAATTATGTCACTTATCAAATTTATATATGCTCCGGATTATGACGAGGATATAATTTTCATTTTCCATTTAAGTGGAAAATTGTGGCTTTAATATTTGATGGATATATTAACTCCCATACTTGGCTTCGATTTTTTAAAATTCATTTTAAGGCCCTTAGGCAACTATGGCTCAGACCGGATGGATGATGATGGGATGAATTGGTGGAATAAAGAAAGTGGGAGGAAACGGGAGCACCTCCAGAAAACCCACGCAAACGGTGTTTGTTCACCACAAAGTCCACATAGCATGAGCAGGGATCGATCCGACGACCCCAGCACCAAAGGTGAGTACTTGGCTTCAACATAGGCTCAATCCGATATGCGTGTATAATAATTACATCTGATGGTACTAATGGTGAACCTACATGGAGTTTGTTATGAGGCATAGCAAAAGATAAAATATTATTCTTGAAAGTAAAGTTCCTCTTTTAGCGCAATTCAAACCCCACCCCCACATACCTCCTGAATTCTCTGAATTCAACACTGAGTGAGAAGACTTCAGTGACTGGATAGTTATTTTTACGTTGAAATTTTTCTAGTTCGTCCGCAACATGCGTTTGAATTTTTCCCTTCTTTTTATCTTAAAAGCGTGATGATAGATCAACTTACTAGGTTTTAAAATCGTACATACTTTAGCTAAGATGCTAAGCATCCAATTTACTATATATTTTCTAGTAGTGAAATCTGGATTATACATCGTACAGGCGATGAAATTCCTTACGACCGTGGTAATTATCATGTAGTTTCCTGCCCTGTCGCAACCATTCATAGTGCCGCTAAGGTGGGATTTGGATAACATAATTCCAGTATCTCACTATGCATTGGGCAGTGAAACTCTTTTGGAAAGAGCAAGAGAGAACTTCACAGGCGCCACCGAGTAGGAAAGAAAGGAGTAGGTCTCTGCAAACGCTAAGCTCCAGGCCGCTTCTGATTGGTCAGACTAGCCTGACAGAAGTTCACCTTCTGCTACAAATAGTGGACCTCACTTCCGCTCAAGTCTCAAGGTCAGTAGGAAAGAGGATAGCTAGGGACAACCCTAAATGCTTCCTTTCCTTCCTTCCTTCCTTTTGCTAAGCTGAGAAACCAAAGGAGCCTGCTTTGCAAGACGGATGGCGCCTTCTAGTGTCAGTATTGTGAATTACTTGTAGGCAAAACTATAATAAAGCAAGTTGGTGTTATTCTTGCTGACATTTTATGATATTTATTTCAGTATTTTTAAAATTGTGTTTTCATTATTTAATTAATGCAGAAATAAAATAATAGGTGAAGTACAGCTTCACCCACTTCACCCGAAAAACCGCCGCTGAGTCAAACGTAACAACGACGCTATTCGTCGGACAGTATACGAAGAGTTAAGAGACCTGTTCTGTTTTGTTCTATTGGTTGCAGAAATATTTCGAAAGCTAAGATAAGATTATGTTATGGATTGAGATAAGATCATGTTATGTTCTGTGGCTTTAGTTTAGACATCTTAGGGTGAGGCTGAGAAGAGGATGTTGGAATGAATCGGCCAGGGTCTAGTTTGTAGCAACTATTCCTACATTTGCCGGGTATGATTGAGGAGAGACCCTGGCAAAACGCTTGGTAAGAACACACGCTGTACCGACGTCACATATTCGCTGAGAGTAATTTTATTGCTTTATTACGTTTTTTTCCCCAGCCCGCTTCTTCCAGGGTTTTGTGTACAGCAGTTCAAGTTGAAAGACGTTAATACTGATCATTATTGTTTAGAACTGGTTAAGGGATTCCATGCGTTTCTGTCTAGTTCTCTTGTCTTGTGTGGAAAGTTAGTGATTCTTCGCCGCGCTTCTTGTGTTGCGAATGACGGATTAAAAAAATATTCGTACCACGCTGAAAAAGTATAATGTGAATATGGAAAAAAGTGCATTAGATCAACAAGATTTCAGTTGCGTTATTGAAAGTGATAAATAAATATGTAGCCAGGAATTCGGCTTTGGCTAGTTTTTCTAATCTGCGATAAACCAGTCCTCGTTGTCTTGGGATACGATCGCTGACTCTGAATAAGCATCGAAGAGGCAAGTTGGTTTCAAATCCTACTCACGACAAACATGTTGACTAAGGCGTACTCAGAATTTCGCCTTGAACGAGGGCGAATATCGGAATGGCATCTAGTACCCAGATTCTTGTCGCTATCTTCCAATTCCTTCTCCCATAGTAAGAACAAAGAATTACACACGATTTCCTGGAAAGTCCAAAATCTGTTAAAGTTTTAATTAATTTTTGAATTTGCGACGAATTGAAAGGAACTATACGAACAAATAAACTTGGAAACCCGTGCAAAATATTGCTCGTATAAGCTTTGCAACACTAGGAATAAGACAGCAAACAGTGCTGGGTATCTTACCAATACATGGCAAAATGTTACCAGCATTGGAAGAATGGTAGGTCAACTGCTACTACTAAAATAATAATACCGGTAATAATAATAATAATAGTGCGGAACGATAATTTTTGGCCAACTGGTACGATAATTATCATCTTTCTGGTTGGCAACGCAACACACTGGGCTGTTCAGTTTGCAGCTAGCTCATGAAACATAACAGTCTTCGAGAATAAGAATTACCTTCCTAATCATAAGGAAATCAAGTGTTTAGATTGTCTACTATTGATTGAATAAACCGTTTTCGAAATAAATCACACTTGGTTCTCTTTCTCGTGGAGGATTACGTTTTAACTCCGTAGAAAGTTCTATAGAATGTTAAGTTTTAATAGAAGTTCGTGATATTTAAGCCAACGGTTTGTTTTTTATATAGAGTAGAATTCGAACAACGTGCCAATCAGAGCCGTAATTAAAATGTCGCAAAACCCCGCAGTCCGGGAGGGTCTCACCCTTCCAAGAGGGCCCTTCACCCTATCCTCTCAATGGGCCGAATCGATCTCCGGCCTTGGTATTCTAATACTGCAAAAAATGTTTATCAGCAGTCATCTACTTCCCTCCCGAACTTTTAGACACCTAAATCATCCTTCTAGTGTAACTAGAAGCTTACCTGAGGTGTCAGCTTTGCTTTATCAAATAACCCAAAACTTTTCTATTAGTTAGCCGTGAAATTGAATGTATGCTTAATGAAAAGTAAAGTAGCTATTACCGAAAACAACAGCGTTATATAAAAATTAACACAAACCACTCACTATGAAGCGCTAGAGAAGAGAACTGTTTGAGGTAACTGAAATTCCATTGAAAAAAATCAGTATTACGCTACATGCGAACTACACAAGAGTGAACATGGCTTTCGGATTTAACCGAAGCGTTACATCCGCTTTATTTTGCACACTATATCAAGGTCAAACCACATATTGATCTAAATACTTACTTTTGAACCAGATGTTCCAGTAATTAGTGATTAATATTTGAAGGCGTCAAGGTGAGTAAAGTGTGTGTGAAGCTAGTTTCAGATATTCCAAAAATTAAATTTACAGGCGCATTCATAGTACTTCTTTTGCAATAAAAGTTTGACATTCGGAAATCTGATTAGTTTCGGGGCTACAGGCGTTCAGTTATAACGACATCAGCTTAGCAAATCACATTTGAAGTAGTACCCAGTACCAGGGCCGGATTTATACGTCTAGGCGCCCTAGGCCCATGACTTCCAGCGCCACTGCCCCTCTACCCTCACCACTTCCGTCCTTTTCCCCTTCCTACCCTCACATGATGACAAATAACTCTCCTCCGCCTTGTAGCCATTACTAATAATAACGAGATAATAATTATTTAACTCTGATAATGTGGATATTTACCAAATTCGTTCCAATAGTATTTTCACAATAAAATAGTTTAATTAAATGCAGTGAGCAATTATAATTAAATTACTGTACGCTACTTGTTGAAAATATGTTACTTTTACTTAACAAGAAGGTAATACAAACTATTTTTCAATTTTATTATTTACAATATTGTTATTACATTTCGTTCACGGCTTTTATGCAGCTTTAAGAAGAATCCTAGCATCAGTCATTTTTGGATTCTACTTTTTTTCTAACATCACAAATGACACATCGCAGTTTCGTGATAAATTTACAATTTTAACAATTACAAACTAAAATTCCTAAATACCCTTATAAAGTTTTTAAGAAGAAAAATCTAAAAATTATCAATTCCAATCAAGATACAAAACACTAAAATTTCCTAAATGCAGTTACAAAATTTAAAAAGTCTAAAATTTTTACAAAACTTTACAAAACACAAAGCACAAACTTTAAAGTAAATTAAAGAATGGTAAAGTCATCATATATTCTCGTTATTTAGCATTTATTGATTCATCCTCTTTGCCACTTCTCTTTATGTACTAAAAGGAAACATAGACGTACAGAATTGAACCCTCCTATGTACTGGTAGCTCTTAGTCAGTTTATCAGTCTACCCGCCAACACGTCGTCCCTAAGAACTAACAAGTTCAAAGTTTAAAACATCTCTAGGAATGGACAAAAGCGACACTACAAACACATTATCTACGTTGAATACGTAGAGTTGTATAACTAGGAATTGAAAGATTTGAAAATGAAATAAATCGTTGATTTTTTATTATTGTTTGCCTTTCAGTAGAGGTTTTAAGATAGACTTAATATATTAGTATATTTAACTTAAATTTTGGGACTTCGATGTTTTTAATGTAAGTAAATATTTATTCATTATTTTTCCAGAGAGGCTCGCTGGATTTTGACTTTGTAGATGTTCACAAGAATTCGCATTATATTTCTGCCGCATGATTGACAGCGGCGCCAGTTCAATTATATTTTTGTTACTTTAATAAAGGCTCGACACGGAGTTTGTTTCGCACCTGCGGTGCTCGGGGAGGGGGAACAAGTTCCTTTTATGTCCGGCCCTTGATGAACAGCGGCGCCAGTTGAATGTCACTTTTGTTACTTTAACAAAATATCGACGCCGAGCAAGGTAACACATATTATTTGACATTCTTTTGCTTGATTGGAAAATGGGGTCATCGCGTTTTTTTTGTTATTTTGTATTTGCAGTGCTCAGGAGGAGCGGAAGAGGCTTGTTTTGATGCTTGGAGCGTGTTACGACAAGTTATATTTACACAGTGTGGCCATTTAAGTTGAAGTTGTGATTCACGCAGGTATTCACAAGACTTTTCTTTGAAGTGACCTTGTATAGAACAATAGGTCGACGCGGAGTATTTCCTTGTTTCGCACTTGTAGTCCTCGGGTGGATGGAATGTTGTTTTCACCCCTTGATGCTTCGGAAAGTGTTTCTAGGCATTCTTTGATAACAGGTGGTGACGGAGCATGCTGAATCTTGTTGCTTAGAAACTAGGTCATGACGTGTAGTTATTTAACTTAAATTTTTTATGCACTTGTGCTCTAGCTAAGATACTGGACGCTACTAAAAGTATACGAGTTTACGAGAACCTTATGGCGGATGAAGGCGATTGACTCTTGGAAGAGAATCCTCCCGTTATTTACAGCAGTGCACCTAAAGTTTAGAGGTAGAATTTAATTCAGACAGTGATGAAGGATATTGTATTTTTACTGGCGAGGAAACTGATAGTGCTGTGCAGAACATTGAAGTTTCATCTTCCACTGTGTTCTGGTGAAACTGAAAATTGTTGGGAATGTGTGAATTACAGGATTGATGATCATTGTATTTCGGAAGGTATGGAAAATTGGGAATATAAAAACAGTTGCCCTTATTTGTGCGCTGAATGTTTATATAATGTACACAATCGCCAGATACACCGTTGTGTTACTTGATTTGATGAAGTAAAGTCTTTGAGGAGACGCACGTATAGACTGATCCTGTGAATTATTTTTCATATTTATCTTGTGTATCTTGCAAATTATGAAGTTTTAAATAGTGTTGAATTTTTTTAATATTTTCTTCGCAATTTACTTCTACTCAAACTGGATGAAGTAATGAGAAAATTTATTGAGAAAGACGCTAATGCAAAACCATATAGTTAATAAACATGAACTTAATAAAAGTGATTGTTACACGAAAGATCAGAAATAAAATAGTGTATGAACTGAAATTTTGAACTTGTTTAAAGTATTCTTACGAATTAGTTTAAGCTGCCTTCTACTAACTTTTGCTGTGTTAATTTATAATTTTTGTAACCTATTAGTGATTGAAATTGTGATCAAACTAAAACACACATAATGAGATTTTTAGTTTATGAAACATTGAACTTGACAAGCATAATATTTCTGTTTACTTTTCCTTCACGTATCATTTTTCACAAACCTTCTCAACAGTATTGCAAGCCAGTGCACTATCCCCATCCCTCAAGTAATGGTACGCTTGATCACATATCTCATTAGTCATTACCCTTTGGAGAAGATAGAGTCCCTATCATAAGA
>JAGDQP010065663.1:0-11391 GCA_022664845.1 Lepisma saccharinum | reverse complement strand
TGTGTGTGTGTGTGCGTGCGTGAGTTGGAGCCTTCGGGAGGCTATTTAATACGAAGTGAAACAAAACAGCTTATTACAAACAAGAAAATTACTTTTGGGGGTCGCAGGGCAGAAAGCACAGCAAAAGGGAGTCGTGGCATGAAAAAGGTAGAGAAACGCTGCAATAAGGGGGGGGGGGGAATTGGAAGAAATCTTCCCTGGCTGTAATCAAGGAACCATCCTAGTATTTGCCTGGCATGACCAAGGGAATCAGGGAAAACCTCAGTCAGGATGGCCGGCACCTGGATTCGAACACTGATGCTGATTACAAGACGAGAACTCTACCAGCTGCTCTGCCTCGTCGCTTAATAAATCCACTAAATAGGTGCAAAATAACTCAAAACTTATTTGAAGCCGATGAGATAATAAAAGGTACCTTAGCGGATGCAATAGTCATGAATATTATATAAGAATAAGCCCGGTTTCTACTCTTACAAGTGGACGCTCACTTTGGGAGGTCCTGGGTTCCATGCTATCGACCATCCTGACAGGATTTTCGTTCAGGCATATACTGGAGTGGTGCCTTCAACTTAGGCTCTGGCCGAAACCTTCCAACAACCTTTCCCCTACTCTATCCTGGCTCGAGCTATAATTGCCTAAAGGCTATACACAAGCTTCAGTTAATTACCATTGGACCCACTTCAGAAGAGTTTTGAATTCTTAGGTAGAACTCTTAAATACACTAAAATTGTGTATAAATCACAGCCATATTCAATCCACTACTGGATGAGGTCTCTCCTCGAAAGGAGGAGTTGGTCTACTACTCTCACGCTGACCAGACGGGTTGGGAGAGGAGAGCCTGTGATCGCCACTATCTTTTATTTATTCATAGCAGCTCCCCAATTGCATCACGATGCTGGTTGGGTACCGTTCCAGGCCCACACGCCTTGGAAAAATCCTCAGCAGCGCCGGAAATCGAATCCGAAGCCCCTCAATCCGTAGTAAGACAAGCTAACGACTAGGCCAACGGGGGTGGTCAATCAATATATATAATCTTTTAATGTATTTTTCAGTCTTTTGATCTCCTTTCGAAAATAATATATTTTTATATATTTTACGCATGTTTGAAAGTCACTTTATAAATCAAATAGCGGACAACGATTCTATCCAACGTCTTTACATATATTCATCCTTAAACGTCTGCAACACTGTAATTATCTGCTAATATGATGGCTGCCTATCTGTAAAGACTTTTATAATAATTCCATAAAATTCTAGCACTTAATAATATATTACACAAGCCGCTAGCTTAAAATTTGAATTTATTGTAAGGCCTTAAGGCAACTATGACTCAGGCCGGATGAATGATGATGGGATGAATTGGTGGAATGAAGAAAGTGGGAGGAAATGGGAGCACCTCGAGAAAACTCACGCACACGGTGTTTGTCAACCACAAAGCTCACGTGGCATGAGCAGGGATCGATCCTACGACCCCTAGGACCAGAGGTGAGGGCTCTACCAACTGAGCCACCGTGGCCCCACAAGCCGCTTCCTATTTAAGAAAATCATCCGATATTCAATACGGCGAACTTCAAGATGGCGGCCATGAAGAACATATGCTGCAACAGGTCGCGACTTCCACGCAGTGCCTGTTACTGTGTATTTGATTTCCATTCCTTCGATCACTTTCCACAGACAGAATCTGAATTTTATATGCATATGGCCTGAGCCTGAGATGCCTAAAGGACTCAAATTCAAATTTACTTTTAATATCATTGTTATCTCCCAAATAATTTGATAAGAAAAAATATATATGATCGCCCCATCAGTGTGTTTCTTTGTTAGCCAATCACAGTTGAAGTTGTACTCAGGGCATCTACTTAAAAGATCACTGTTTTTTGCTCTTCAAAAACTTTGTATTAGGGACCATTTTAGTAACTCGTTACTTCAGTCAGTCACGATTCTCTTAGTTGTTAGGTACCTGAAATGTACAAACATCCATGCCCCAGCCTGGATTCGAACCAAGAATCTTGAAGACGACTACCGCGGTCAGCTGTTTGCTCTTGTTTCTAAGTTCAGACTCTAAGCGAGCATTCCATTATCGTTAATTACAGCTGAATGCAGCCAAAGAAATAAGTCAATGGTTTTCAGAATTGTTTCTTTTTCCTTTTTTTTTTTCTTTCTTCAAAGTCCAGACCACTCTATATTTAGTGAGAGCAGACTAGGATCACGCAAAAGACAACAGATGTTAAATTCTAACCAACTATTTTTAAAAGTTACGAATTCTATAATAAAAGATCACGATAATTCAAAGTGTGTTAATGGTTTATTTTTGGCTACCTTTAAAGAAATTAGTTTGGTCGTGACCTGGTATTTATAGCAGTGCATTATTAACACATTTCGGAATTGCGTTCATCATCGAATGCTTCGACCAAGGAGGACTGCATTCTCATTCATATTGTTTAATACGTTCGGTTTTGTTTCTTACGCACCGTGGTGGCATCAGGGAACAATACATACTCTTTCTGCACTGAAAATGTTGAACACATTTATGCATTTTATGATTCGTTACCTCGCACAACACGATAGAAGAACAAAAAGTTATAAGTAGAGCGGACAGAGAACATTCTTGTTCTTTTATTATGTACTTCTGGAAACAGCAACGATCTCATAAAAGAAGCTTCATAAAGTAACCTTTCTCCGAAGAACATCTCAATACAGCGATTTTAAACACAATAAGGGCTGATTTTCATGAAAGCTTGCGTCGCTTGCGTTTTGGGTGAGTAGCCATTTGAAACACGTGTTTTATTGTAAGGTAAGTGTAACACGCGTTTGAATTGGATATTCACCCAAATCGCAAGTAAAGCAAGCAACGCAAGCTTTCATTAAAATCAGCTATAAGATAGCTCATATGCCACAGTACAGGAGAAAAAAAACTTTGGGTCTTCCTTAGGCCCGCTTGACATGGAAGCATTTATGCTACGATAGCAGTGTTAGCGAAAACGTTACCACGCCAAAGCAAAAATACTACAACAGCGCAAAATGCTCTCGTATGATAAGAAAATTGCTCTGATTTGTCAAGTGGGTCTTATGTTAGAAAAACGGGATCGCGGCATTTCCGTTTTTAGAGAACCAAGAAGTTTTTGGATGCCTTTTAATTGTATGGCACCGTGCGTGAATTCCATAACCCTCACTGTTCTTAGATAAAGGTGCTTTTGTATGGAGGTAGATAAGAATAACAGGATGTGGTCTGTTTTGTTCTCTGTTTCTCGGACGTTATTGCTTAGGGTTGCTTTTCTTGCAAGCGTGCGCTGCTCGCGATTTAGGTGAATAGCCAATTGAAACACGTGTTTTATTGCGTGTTCTACGTGTAACACGTGTTTCACTTGCCTACTCACACAAATCGCTAGCAAAGCACCCGATTTGGGGGATGACGTACGACATGTTTAGGATTACATTCGTGACATTTTTTTAATTTCAAGGGCTATGGGATTCATGATCGGTGCCACAGAATTGCACTTTGTTAGTCTGTGTGTAACGCAGCTTAGCAGCTAAACGAAAGCGTGCAAAGAAAACTTACGTCAGATTTATTTTCTGAGTGAGACATTGAATGGCTGATTGTTTTTAGGGCTGATTTTTATGAAAACCAATTGGGCAGTAGCGCGCGTTTTATTACGTAATACGTAGAACACGAAATAAAACGTGTTTTAATTGACTACTCACCCAAATCGCAAGCTTTCATGAAAATCAGCCCTTAAAGGTCCGTCTCAGGAAAGTACATCCCTGACATCAGTACAGGGAGTGAGTGGACGTGTTACTGTTGATTGTATTAATAATTATATTTGGTGTTTCATTGGCGTTTAATAAAGAATTATCTAACTATGATTTCTTTCCGGGAATTGTGTAAATGTTAAAAATACAAAAGGAAGGGAAAGGGAGAAAATTATTATTTGTTGTAAAAGAAACTTGATGCCTTGCCGAGAATCAAACCCCGACCTCTCGGCCAGCAATCCGACGCTGTCCTGACCTTTAGTGGAAAGTCATACATGGGCCAAAGAAGGATCACCCCCATACTTAATTGCAGGCTTGAGCCATTTTCAGTAATTCTGACAGACTACCCTCTGCAAAGTGCCAGCCCCAAACTCTCGACAGCACTCCGTCAACTTTAAAATGTTTACTATTTATTGCATGTTGCGTAACAAAAGGAGTAACCATTGCATATTTTTCAATGACTTTTTGGTGAATTTATCAGCAAAAGAGACTCTCATTGCCTGGTTAAATGGCGGCGATTATGTCTCATCTGTATATATACGGAGAGAAGTCTCATTCATACTTATTTCGACCAACTGTTTACTCCGGAGAATGTCCGTAAATCCTCTACTTCCTTTGTGCTTCCATTGCTCAATTTTGGAGTATACATATTTGAATAAAGCAGGTCTGACGTCTTTAAGGGTACCATGTCGCCTCAATTAATGGTAATTGTAATGCTCTAAAGTTCATTTTCCACTCTTTCGGCGGCCTTTCTCAGTGTTATTTTGCAACTCCCTGCATAGATACCTACATATCTTTACCTTATAAGGTATTATGAAGGTTAAGTTGAAGGTATTCATTCGTTAGGGCTGCTCTCCTTGGAAGCTTGCGTTGTTTGCTTTGCTTGCGATTAGAATGACTAGCCAATTACGCAATACGTAGAACACGAAATAAAACACATGTTTAAATTGGCTACTCACCCAAATCGCAAGCACGCAACGCAAGATTTCATGAAAATCAGCCCTAAGAGGCGCATGGTCGACATGAAAGAACCGGTCCACATATTCTCAACCTCCGGCACAAAGTGAGATGTGTTCAGTTCCATACTCGACCGCCTTTACCTGCCCAGGTGCCGAGAGTCACTGTGATACACAGTTCGATAGAAGGTTAAATTCACCCCAAAGTAACTCAGTTTCCAGCGTCCTTGCCGGAATTTAAAACCCGGGCTGGCCAACTTGTAGTTACATGCCCTAATGCCTAACTCATGGTGACTCCACAATATACTTAAAATATTTTTTGCTGAGTAACCAATATGAGCACATAAACACATAAGTCTATTAGCTACTCAGCCAAATCGCAAACGAAATACGCGGTTAACGCGTACATGAAAATCCGACCTAACTTGTTTTCATTACCATGCGCTTGAAAATTACTATACATGACGTGAAATAAGAAACACTTCTATAATCCTTGTATAACCAAAAGGTTTATTGAAATGAAGATTTATAGAATTGTATGAATGTGGTCGGCCAACATCAATCAATTTTAAAATTAATTAAACCCAGCCTTGACACCTTCGTCGCTTACATCTTTATCACATTGTTCTGAGTCCAAAATATTATGAAGCGTGGATAATTTTGGCCATGGTACAAAATTCTAATCATCCTTGAACAAACCTCATAGAAGAGGAAGAATAAATTAAATCTTCCTTTAAGAATTTTTAATTGCAAAAAAAAAAAAAAAGAAACAAATAAGACGGAAGCATCCGACTGCCGCTGTGCATTAGTCACTTGTCGTGAAGTTTCGTAGAAGTTGCAGCAGAGATTTATGGGTAATTAACACTAACATGATCAAGTCTATTGCTCGCGACTGTTAAGATTTAAATAGAAAATCACTTCTCGGGGCGGCAAGCTTTCAAGAGGTTTTCTACTGCTTTGCTTGCATGTTTAGTAGATAATAAAAAAAATCAACAGGAAATTGAACATGGACTTATTAATTTACCGAACCTTTCTAATTACAATCTATTAATGTCAAAGTGAGTTTAGTAACTAGCATTTCTAGGTCTATATAGGTTGTTTTATGATGTTAGTGTTTCTTATTTATATAAAGTAATTTACAATTTCTCAAGAAATCTTTCAAAGTTACAGATGCACTCCTCAGGGAAGATAAAATAATCATTTGTTATTTAATAGTAAAAAAAATATGTTTCATATAAGTAAGGACGGCTTTTCATACACGTCGCTTGCGATTTGCCTAAGGGTTGATTTGCATGAAAGTTTGCGTTGTTTGCTATTCGAGTCAAATAGTCAATTAAAATACGTGTTACACGTAGAACAGGTAATAGGCAACTTCAAAGCACGTGTTTCAAGTGGCTACTCATCCTAATCACAAGCAACGCATACGTTCAGGAAAATTAGCCCTAAGTACCTAATAGAAACACGTGTTTAAGTTTTTCTATTGGCTACTCATAGCAAGCAAAGAACGTGGCTAGTGCGTACGTGAAAAGTCGGTCTAATTAATACAAACTCAATGACAACCACAAGACGAGAAATGAAATCAAAATATTGCTTAACCCAAATAGGTTGATTAAAGCACAATTCTACAAGTTATTTCCAGTCTCTTTGGTTTAATGTCAAGCATGACTGCATGTAACAGTAAACATGTCCTTTTGTAGACTGTAAAAGTGTGCACATTTTACAACATTCATACAATCAATCTAGTACCCTTTTCACACCTAAAATAATTCAGCTTCTGCTCACTTATGAACACTTTTGTGCAATTTTTCATACATTTCAGAGTATATGAATAAGAAGCGTTAATAGCCCAATGGTTGGTCCACATTACGCCACATTTTTTTGGTTTACATGTTGACGAGGGCCTCAAGACCGCAACAATCCTCTCCTCTTTAGTCACTTTGCCAACGCCTTTAACAAGCAATGTGAACAACCCTTTCCACCAGGACAGCGCTAGGCCACACATATCGATAGTGACTCGCCAGAAGCTCCGGGAGCTTGGTTGGGAGGTTCTTATGCATCCACCTTATAGTCCGGACCTGGCACCGAGTGATTACCATCTGTTCCTGTCCATGGCGAACACGTTTGCTGGTGCAAAATTCGCGTCAAGAGAGGCTTGTGAACATCGACTGTCTCAATTTTTTGCCAATAGGGACAAGGGCTTCTATGAGAGATGCATCATGATATTACCTTCCAAATGGCAACACGTTATCGAACAAAACCGCGCATATGTGACCTAAATCGGATCATTCTAACTATGGTAAGTCAAGTCTTCAATGTCATGCAAAAATAATGGATTACTCTTTACTACACCAGATGTTATGTGTGGGTGTATTAAAGATTCTCAGTTACATATTTTTTAAATCTCTCTCTTCTTTTTTATAGCTGTGATATCCATGAAAGAGTGAATTCTAGTTTTACATGCAGTGTAATAAAGTTTTTCGTTTCTCTCTTGAAAACTCTAACTTGCAGAAAACATGTTCACTAAAATTGTTCTATCACTCTTTCGTTTTTCACATCATAAATGTATGAAGTTTGAGCTATAAGTATTGCTGTACAATAAGTTTTTTCGGGGACTGTTTCTTCAAAATCCATTATAATTTTAATATTGGTTCGTTCGTTAATAACAACTTGTTTGCGTTTACTTGTATTAATGACATACATTGGACGATTTTCTATAAACTCTTTTGGGGAATAAAACATATCAGTATTTTTCTATGTTACACGTTTAAAAGCAGTGTAACTATCATACATTTTAAGATAATCTGTTTTTGTGATATCCAGGTTTAAATTCTCACGAGGGAAGATTTCGTTACGAGCATTTTTTAAAAAAATATTCTTAATCTTACATGTATCAAACTTACTAGCGTCTTTCTCCTGAGTATTATCATCACGATTAGTTTGGAAAAGAACTATTACAAAATCAGGCATATCGAACTGCAGTGAGTTAAACTGTGTTGTTACATCAAATTCGAAATAAGAGCCGTGTGCTGACTACGTGCCCCCCGCAAAAATCCGCGTTGCAGGCCTTGGCTTTTCATGGGCTGTTGCGCCATAGTATTTTGTACACGATGCAATCGTAATCTTTTTTAAAGTGTTAAGAGACCTCCTGACCTCCCACAGAAAAATCCCTTGAAGTTCCCTTCGGGGAACATGTCTAAAAGTCCTGCAACATCCGCCACCTGTGATTGTTCAAATAAATTTATTTCTTTGAAATAGTAAGTCAGTTGTAGAAGGAAACACATATGTGAAGCCTAATTTCTTCTGGGAGGTGCTAAGGGAACCTACCACAGAAAAATGCCCTTAAAATCTGCCTGAAATCCCTGAAACGTCCACTACTTTGAGTTTTCCGAAACATTTTTTTTTTTCTTCTAAACGGTTTGTCGTACGTGCATGTTGTT
This sequence comes from Lepisma saccharinum, assembly GCA_022664845.1. NCBI lineage: Eukaryota > Metazoa > Arthropoda > Insecta > Zygentoma > Lepismatidae > Lepisma > Lepisma saccharinum. The sequence continues at coordinate 3,248 of JAGDQP010065663.1, read as the reverse complement.
TGTATCAATCTACTACGTTGATACCAGAAAATATTCTGAAAGTAAAGCACAGGAGTTACATCTAAAAAGAAGATTTAAAAAAAGTATATAATTTTCGCAAATTAGAAACAAACTTCTGAACAACTGTATTCATGTATTAGTGAAAAGATACATAAAATAGAGCTTTCATTTGTTACTCTTATTTCAAATGACGGGCATCAAGTGTCCAGATGAAAGTCACAGGCACGGCTCAATGGGTGAGTTGTCATACAGCAGCAGAGTGGCTTTCATCCGATCGTTTAAAGTGAGAAGAACAATTTTGGGGGCAAGAATAAGAGCAAGAATTTGAGGTGAAAATAATAACTTAAAGCTCTATCTGATGTATATTTTAATTATAGAAGAATACAGTTGTTCAGATTTTTTTTTTATTTGGAAAAATTATAAACAAAAAAGTTCTAATTTGCAAAAAATATATACTAATTATATTTTCTGCTATTAACATAGTAAATTGCTAGAAACCACATGACCGTACAACAAACAGTTTAAAAGAAATAAATTTGTTTCGGAAAAACCAAAATGTTACACGTTTCAGGAATATCCGGTAGATTTTAAGGGCATTTTTCTGTGGTAGGTTCCCTTAGCACTTCCCAGAAGAAATTAGGCTTCAAATATGTGTTTCCTTCTACAACTGACTTACTATTTCAAAGAAATAAATTTATTTGAACAATCACAAGTGGCGGATGTTTCAGGAATTTTAGACATGTTCCCCAAAGGATACTTCAAGGTATTTTCTTTGGTAGGTTGCGGAGGTCCCTTTAATGCTTCTAAGAAGAAATTAGCTTTCTAGTATTGTTTTTCTTGTTCAGTCGACAAAAAATTTCGCAAGAAATACATTCATTTTGAAAATTACAAGATGGCAGACGTTTAAGGAATATTTGTCATGTTCCCCACGGGGGAATTTCGGGTATTTTTCTGTAGGAGGTCAAGGGGGTCTCCTTAACATTTTACGGAAGGAGTTTTTTTTTTCTCCTACACGCTAAATACGGGTTAAATTTCCTGGACTATTGTAGTAAAGCATTCTTACTATTCGTAACGATGTGTGATAACACCAGACCAATTTTCCTCCTTGGAAGATATTTTTGGATAAACTGAAGACTTTCAAATCCAAATCCAAGAATACATAAAGATTCGGATGGTGTCCAATTAACGAAAATTATTCTAATACTAAGATAAACAAAAACAAAATTAATCCAAATCTACTGTTATTCATTTCATTTTATAAAAAAATAGCTTACTATTGGGCAACGCATGTTTCTAATCCGCCCAGAAGCTTCTAACCTCACGTTTAATATCAAGGAAGTTAGAACTCAAGATATACGGAACAGTTATTATAACGGTAATTCTTTACGGTTACGAAAGTTGGAGGATATAAACATAAGTTCTAAGTGCTTGAAAATAAAGTTCTGAGAATGATACATGGGAATAGTTAAACGGAGGAGGCTCCACAGACTTAGACGATTAGCTCGATATTGTAAGACTAATGAGATCACGACAACTAGGATAGGCAAACCATGTTGTTTGGTCAGAAAAGAATTACTATTGTATTTCATATTCTTTAGGGGTTGATATTCCAAAGAGAAAGAGACCGTTGGGAAGATTGAAACTTAGTTAAAATTACAATATTAGATGGGATCTAGGAGAGGTGTGGTTCCATTCTAGCTCGTATCATGTGGCCTTTGTGGTGGACAAACACCGTGTGCGTGGGTCTTCTTGAAGCTCTTCCGTTGCCTCCTACATTCTTCATTCCACCAAATCTTCAGTCATCATCTTTCCCGACTGAGCCAAAGCTGCCTAAATGCCTTCAACAGTTCAGATGGTGTAGATGAACATTAATTATTTATATTAGATGCTTCTGTTTTGGGATTGAAAGAAACGTTACTTCAAATGTTATTACATTATTTCAGAGGGATAGAATGCAGAATGTGTTGTAAAATCAAAGCGTGATGTGAGTGCAAGAACGCACGCAAACTCCCTTCTGTATGGTGACTTTCCACTGATGTCACCTTTTGATTTTGCATCATATTCTCCACTCGACGGATCTAAAATAAGGAAAGTAACAATTTAAATACATTCAGCTCCGTATAGTGCAAGTAGTTAATTGCCGGAGTAAAGAATATGAATATTAAGACCACGTAGCTTCTTCCGAATACACACACACTGCCCGTGCGCTTGTACACAAGAACAACAAAATGTTCTAAATGTTAGCCATAAGTTAGAGACGTTCTCAACAACATTCCCTTCTGTACTGCTTGGGAAGCTGGAAATTCTGAATTGAGTATAGTTTGCTACAGGCAGAGATTTGAACATTCCAAATTGACTTTGCTAATACATCAAATGCTTTAAGTAAATTAATTCAAAACAAACCATTAAAAATTATTAACATTTCATAATTGACTCTATGAATTAACAACAATCCTTTATTACAAGCACCTTCATATTTTAACAGTGCTCTTGTAGAAGTTTAATGGGACAGTGTCGAGGACAAACCTGCGCGAACCAACAATGCATATTCCGAAGTTCGGCAAAGGAAGTAGGGAGTTCCCAGAAATTTTCTGAAGTAAAAAGAATGAGCGTAAATGGGTCAAAACGAGCGTGAATGTCTTTCCAACAGAAAACAATAGTTTGTTTGCGGCAAGTCGGTATCACAAGCAGATTCCATACGCTGAACGATTGTGTTACACAGAAGGTTGCATAGCAATCAGGAGTAAGAATTGCGTACTTTCATCGAACGTTTTGATTATTTGTTATCAAAGAGATTGAATATCATTGCCCGTTTGGATGCCGGTGATGACGTATGCCATCTTTACTCACACGGAAAGTCGTTTAGCTCCTGCTCATTGCAACCTACCGTCAAAAAGCTTCTGGGAATTTCCCGGTTCCTGTGGGAAATTCCTTGCACAACTACGGAATAAGCTTTCGCGCAGGCTTGATGTCTTGGACGGTAACATGCAGCGACATCTGTAGTGTTCGTAGTTTTAAAACTACCATACCCTAAAATTTATTTTATGACGCTTTCGGCATCTTGTATATCTGAAACGCTGCTGAATTTCCACTCCATTCACAAAGTGTCTTTCTCTTGTTTCAATATTAGGACTCACCTCCCGAAGTTACCCCCGAGGTCTTGTTACACCCTGTACAGTTACTGTGATACAATAAGGTAAAAAATGTTACTTATATGATTGGAAGGGGTAGGAAGACTTGATAACGAC
>JAGDQP010065658.1:0-11391 GCA_022664845.1 Lepisma saccharinum | reverse complement strand
CATCTAAATGAAAAAGGAAACAAGGAGCTTTAGAATTCACAAGACAAGGTTCAGGTTAAAAAAAAAATCCAGGATGATGTTTTCTTATCTAGATCCTTGTGATGACGAGGATAGTTACTTGCGTACGCCACCTGGACAAGAAGAGCCACATGATGAAAATGAGAATTATATATTCCATGACAGGATATTCTCTGAAGACACACAGGGAGAACTGTGAGTTAAGTGTATCACGTGTTCGTTGTGGGCACATAATGAATGCGCTGGTGCAAGAAAGGAGGACTATCTCCGACTTTGTAAATAAACATTTATCATCCTTGAACATTATTTTGTACAGTCAAGTGTTTTTCTTAATTATTTAAGGCAACTTTAAACGGTAGCCCATATCTCTGTAAAGTACGTGTTTAATATCATAGTCATGCGTTTTAAAGCTAAGTTTGCAACTACATTATAAAATAAACATATCTAAGGCATATGTGCAGCTATTGTTTAGTACATTACTTGAAACATTTTGGAGATATTCGAAAAATAAAAGTGGTAGCCCGTATTTGAACCTTCTTCTCTGTATATTGCAGTATTGTTTCAAGCGTTTGCTTGAATTGGCTTAGATAAATCCATACACATGTTTTGTCAATATGCATAATTACACTTTTCATAAACCTATGTTTAACAACACAAGGGCATTTAGCAGTTTATCAACATAGAATTTCAAGATTTATCCCACAAAGCCAATGACCTCTATCTAAAAGCAATATTGGACTGACTGCTGCCATTGAAAATTTCCCTGAATATACAGAAGCCAGAGAGCGGAGAGGACACTTAATCTCGTTTGTCCACTTTAAGTCTAAACCAATGTGGACCAAATTTTCGTCTCTAACTCAGTTTTTTTTTACGCTTGATATCGCTGTGCGGCCCGTTTTTTTATTTATATCTTAATTCTTGCGAAAAAAATAAAGGTAATCTTATTTGCATTATTTTCTATTATATGCAGTGTACGGTATACTCGAGATATATGAATAACTTTGGAATTAGGATTTAAATTTAAAAAATGGGCCGCACAGGGGTGAGAAGAGTATAAAACTGTGTTAGAACCTAAAATTTGGTCCACATTTCATTAGACTGGAGTGGACAAACAAGTTTAAATATTTGCTCTGGTGTCTATCTTTCGACTCTAACCCCCCAGTTTCACAATCAATCGCTAAGCTTCTAGCCAACTCTAAGTTGAGACCAACTCATGTTTAGCGTAGGGAAAATTACTTGAATTCAACTTAGCGCTGGCTAGAAGCTTAGCGGTCGATTGTAAAACTAGGGGTAAATAATCACTTCAGTATTACTTAGAGCTCGATCCACAAAGCTAATGAAAAAAATAGTTCTCAGTATCTGGAAACACTATGAACACAGATAATAGAAACATTGCAAAATGATTGAGGAAGTATATTAATCGTCACCTTGGAACCAGAAGGTATGTCCACTCCCGCTACTTTTGAGAAAAAACAATTTTAAAGTTTGAATTCCATTTATATTAAAGTCTGTATAAACTCATTATATTTCAAGCAACTTGAAGGTCGTTTTGTGAGATAATATTTTTGGAGTTGATGCCTTCCAGTACAATGTCTTTGAGTTGACTGCAGTGTTTACTCCATTTTGTCAAAAAACGGACATAGTGAGTTTAAAGCGATGTTGCGCATTGTGCTATCAAATACACTAATTTGTGCAGTAAGTAATAACCCGTATATGTTCTCTTTGTCTCGTTTTCTGTTTTCAGAATTCGGAGAAGCAAAGAAGCAGCCACTGATTTCTCTATAATGCGATAGTCTCCAGTCACATGTGCACCCATAGAAATTTGGCCTAATGTAGACTCACCATTAAAATAAAAGTGATCAGCTTTTAAAACCGAGGTTTTACTCTTTATGGTGTAGTTTAATTAATAGTAAATAACCAAATTAGCATATCAATATTTAAATTGCGTATAAATAGCACTCTTCTAAATTCTGACTGTGCTCATCAAGAAGGTAAACTTCCGGAGCACAGTCGGAAACACTTCCGGTACGGCACAGAACTTTTGCCTAAACAGAACTTTTGACTAAACAGTACTTTTCATATGCCCACCGCTAACAGGGGGCTGCTCCCCCCCGCGGCTAACACCGCTCAGCTCCCTTCGGACGCACTCTTCTCCCTTGCACACCTCGCTATCGCTCGGTGTGCATCATGCTCTGGTGGGTTTATGTAGATCCTAGTTTTTAGTGACCTCTTTTAAAGTTGTAAATCACAACTTTTATTAAATTTCCTTTTGTGTATTTACGTAAAAAACTTTAATTTTCTTTAAACAAACATGTAAAAAGTTGACTTCAGGGTTTGAACCCGGGACTTTTGGATCTGCTTTCAGACGTCTTGACCACAAGACCTACGTGCAGCTTCCGGGTTGAGCGCTTCTCGCTGTTACTTATCATTCAGGATAAGCGAGAGTGGGCTATTCCTACCGGAAGTGTTTCCAAGTGAGTTGCAATATGGCTGCCCAGCCCTGCGGGAAGAGCTGATAAAAAAATCTTGCATTTGTTTATGCGTTAATTGAGAACTATAAATGAATATTTTTAATGTGGAAATGTTTTATATTGTAGCAACTTGAGACATTTCTAAACGTCATGATTATAGATATTTACAACTTGATTGTTTATAGTTATTGGCTTTTATAATTTGATGCAACAAGATAGGAGGAAAGAATATTTATTTATTTAAAAGAATGGGAGCAATTGTTTTAAAGACAGATTTAAATATTTAATTGGATTTAAAGTGAGGTTTGTTTTGATATAGAAGAAAATATGTTATTGAATCAGGAAGAGAATAAATTAGATGTTGAAATTGGGAAATCACGGAAAGTTAAGTTTCTATTGTGTGTAAGAGATGAATTGAGGTTTTGTTCAGAGTTTGCAATTGATTTTAATAAATTGGTTGCTCTGCCCTCGGGCTTGAATTACAGGATTTTCATTTCACGCTACGCGTTCTAGGGACGTGAGGAAAGGTGCAGTGTCTTTCGGCTCTTTTACCTTTTCTCATTGAAATTAAACCCTTGATAAGGCTTTTACGAAAAGTTGTAAGGAGTAGTATCCATTGCTACCAACAGAGGGAAAGCTAGGCATCGAAAGCAGAGTTGGAGCAGTCTAAGCAACTTGTCTTCGGGGGTTGAGTCTTTATTCGTATGTTCCAGCAGATCTTCAAAATCAATTACACGGACCTGATGTTACCTTGGAGTATAAGAAGAGTTTCATATTCTAAGCTAGCTGGTTGTATTTCAAAGGAAGGACTATGTTTATTAAGAAGAAAAGCATATGATAGTTACGACGTTTATATGTATTAAGAGTATATCTTATTCAAAGACGACTGCAAAGTAAAGAGAGAGAAAATATTAGTATACGTATATTAATAATATATTAAATACTTTATTACAATATTTCATATTTCCTGCAATAAACAAATACTATATGTCAGACGTATTCTCCAGGATTAATATGTCCAAAAATTGTCTAGTGTTCCAGGAATATTTGAAATAAATATATGACAACAACAACAAATGAAGAAGATTCTGTGTTCCATGAGATAAACATAATTTTCATTGGTCCTTATAGTCGCAGTAAATTTAGTTCAGTGTAGTAACAGGAAAGAAATCTGTAAAACAAATCAGCCTCTAAAAAGGTACTGAACAGTAATTTGGGGCAAGAGATAAATAACAGGATGATTGTAAATTTGTTTCTTTACTTATTTCCAGATTTAAATATTAAAACACATTCTGAGAAAATAGTCTGAGAGATAAATGCCACTCTCGTGGTAGATTTAAATCACATTTCCATTGTAAACTATAAAAAGGTAGTGGCGTGTGACATCTCATGCTCTTAAATTCATTTGGCACATGTCTTCTTACAGAAACGATTCAATGACCGTTGAGGGAACACGTTTTAAATCTACCATGAGACATGATACCTGATTCTAGAAATTGATGGTACATTCAAAAGGAATTACTGGTACCGAGGTCCATAACATCTACTTTCAAATTGACCTGTTTGGCCCGAATGCAATCTTAGAACAGCTTTCGGTAAGGAAATTTTGTGTCGGTTGGTTACCCCATTCACTGGTTGTAAACCTGTGCAATTATCGGCACGTGTGCTCGCAAGTGTGGTTCAGTGACAAGCAGCAAAACAGAAGCAAAGCAAGAAAGCACGTGAACCAACTTGCTATTGACCCTAAATTTATGAGTTCTATCATTCAGTCAGTGCCTTCTGCTATTTCCCCCCTTATTTTTAAGCTATTTTCAAGCACAGTAGCCGGATTTATACGTTTTCTTTAGATCCACAAATTGTTGACTTGGGGGCAAAATTAGAATTTTCATGCTGTTACTTATCTCCAGGGATTCCGCAGGATTTTCAGTATGGGGGGGAGGGTGTAAGTGGAGCTTTGCAATGTTTCTATTGATTTTTTTGCCTGTATAAATGATAAAGTTGGGGTGATTTCGAGGATTTTGAGGCTGACACTCCCCACAGGGGGGGGGGATCTGGCGGAATCACTGCATATCTCCAACCATTGATCTGTATTTTGCGTTACTGGAGCGCACGATTTATTATGTAAATCCAGTTGATTTCTGAATTCCGAAATCAAACATCATTATCGCTGACAAATTGAAAAGCTAACGATATATCGAAAATCGAAATGTCGTACATAATATATCGAAAAATTGTTAAAATTCACATCGAAAAATCGTTGGATATCGAACACCTTTCATATCGCAAAATCACTATAAATAGATTATACAGTTATTATCGAAAAATATTTCGTAATCGAATACACATCGAAAATCGTTCCTAAAGGGATATTGTTCACATCGAAAATTGCCGAAATATCGTTTGATATATATTGGATATATCGATTTATACGATATCGATATTTCGATTTTTCAAACATCGATCGATTTATCGACATCGAAAAATTACACATTCCTACCAGACGTAAAGGAAACACAACCTTATTTGTATGTTTTCAATTTAATCCAAAATAGACCGATAAACTTTAAACTCAGTTTTTTACTCTCTATTGTCCCTGTGTATATTTATGTCTTTATTCTTGAGTTATACATACACTGGTATGCTCATATGGTTACACGTAAATAAGTCACGTTATTTACAATAGTTAAAACACAAATTATAAAACGAGCCACACAGCAACAACAGAGTGTAAAGAAGTAAGTTAGATCTCAAAGTTTATTTCCTTTTAGATTGAACTAGAAGTGGTGAACGTTGAATGACTCGTCCCATGAAATCATTAGCCTAGAAAATGTAAAAAAAAAAATGACCTGACATCACTCATGTTACTTTGTTTTTTTCCGTATTGGGTAAACGTACCAATTATTGGCCCTTTTAGACCCCTATCGTTTTGAAACTTGAAGTGCAGGTCTGTTCCGGCTTTATTTTTCTGTTCATGCTACCTGTAAACTGAAACAATAAAAATGCAGAACATGTTTTTTAAACGATTAAACGGCCAAATGATCTATTGTTGGCCCTGTCTAACAAGTACTTGGTCCTCTTCATGCCCAATTATTAGCCCTTACGTTCACTATACGTTTTTGACACCTGAAGACGTGTAACAGTTATTGGCCCTATTGAGACCAGTAGTTGGCCACATTGCCAAATATTTGTTGCCGTGAAGCCAAGTACTACGTGAAAATGCTAGTTGTCGTATTTTTGTGTCTTGAAGGTTAAATTGCTATGTTAGACACTTCACGGAAATAGCTTCGGTTAGGGAAGTAGGTTCATTTTATTATTATTATTTTCTTTTACGTTATCCAACATTATACAGTTTCTCCCACGATGACTTCCTGCGGCTCATGATAAATGAGGTAAAGGGCTCATTTTCAAACCGCTTGCGTTGCTTGCGATTTGGCTGAATAACAAATTGAAACACTTGTTCCAAGGTAATAAAACTGCATCTAGAAACACCGCCTGTTTCAGTTGGCTACTCACCCTAATCGCAAGCGAGCTTGAAAATGGCCTCTAACTATTCCCTTGTGTGTCTGGCTTTAGACACGAACTTGAATTGAAATCCAATCGAACGCACCAGTTTTCAAATTACAGATCACTGTCTCCAACTATATTAAAAAGAGCATGAATCATTTAGGCTACGTAAAATAACATTAATAATTTTGAACTTTCTGTGGTAAATAGAAGTTAAGTGTTAAATTTCCCCAGTAGCACACATACGTGTTTTCAATGTTGATTTTAAGTTCATTTCGCTGATTAACCGTTATCGGTTGAAAAAATTACGTTTATTTTAAAAACCATATTTTAACAAAGATGTAATTGCGTTGATAAGACGTTAAAGCAACCTATATTCAATATGATATTTTCAACTATGGTATAGATTTTGTTTAATATGTTTCTTGCTAACGTTATGTCGAAAAAAAATATAATTAAGAGGTGAATGTCACAAACTAATTTTTATGGTCTCATGTGCATGTTGAAAACAGATTGAATTTTAAACTATATTTCAACAAAGATAGAATTTCGTTGATAGGGTGTTAATGTGACGTGTTTTCAACTTTCTTCTTTACTATGTTATATATTATATTTCATACGTGTAACGTGTATTTCTAATGTTATAACTTAAACATTATAATTAAAACCAAATATAATGAAATTAACTACATAATTCAAAGTCTCATTTACACGCTGAAAACTGATTGAATTTTAAATTATATTTCAACGAAGATTGAATTTTGTTAATAGGGCGTTAATGTGAAGTGTTTTCAACTATGACATAGATTTCGCTTTATGTGCGTTCCTCTAAGGCGACATATTACACTTATTGAGAAATACAAATTTAATAGTGCAGCGATAGTGAAAGTGTTAAAGAAGAAACAAATGGGCATAGTAAGAAAAGGGAAGTATTGTTTATTCTTATTCTTACATGATGGTGAAACGACGCTTAGCAACTGCATTCTAGACATGCCTGTTAATAGATACAGTAAACGAGTAGTTGACTCTCAGGGTGGATTCGTGGATAAGTGCTCAACGCGGCGAGCTCCCAATGAGGACAGCAGGACGTTCCTGTTTCGAACCCCACAGCAGCCGCTGTGATTATTTACTGTTGTTAAATTAATACTGTGTATCATGATGAAAGCAACGGACAAAATGCAACTAAATGTGTCTATACCAATAGACAGCAACTATGCTCTGGTTTGTCCAACTGAACCCGTTTCTTTATAGTCCGCTTCTTGATTTCAACTTGTTTCTTCTCAACCATTATTCAACGTCTAACAAACCGTTGAACAGGCGGACATTTTGGTACATTTACCACGTTAAAATAACGTTTCATTACTAACGTTTAGTTCACGTATTTTCAACGTATGTGTGCTACTGGGGTTTCTACCGTCCAGTAGTTCAAAACAAGAGTAGTACATTTAGAGCATTAAGCACTTTGTGACGTCAGTTGCAAGACCTTGTGCGCATCATTTAATTAAAATTCTGTGAGGAAACCTTTAAAAAGTTTGAAGTAAGACCTGTAGCGGGCCAGAGATATTAGCACGACTCGTTCGGAGTAGAAAATATTGCCTTCAAAATTGACGCTAGAGCCACCTGTTTCCGGTGTTATGAACTAGAGTGGATCGCGTATAAATAAAGCTAAATTTCTCTGCTCTGTGGGCCTCGCACAACCTGGCCGTCACCCCTATGCCTTCGGCTTTCCTACACACAAAACTCCCCCCACCCCTTCCCGCGGATTTTACTCGTTATCACTCTAAAATACCAAGCAGCATATTCACGTGAATTTTTGGTCAAAAAAAAATCAAAATCACGTCTTTGTAATGAAATCTACTTCGCTATTACGTGACATTTATGGTCTTTTAATTGACATAATTTTGTCATGTCTGATTCTCTATTTTTTGACGACATACTATGATTATATCTAGTTTTCTTCTGCGTGATCCTAGCCAATGTAGTTGGAGTAAATCTTTTAGGATTCAACTGTTGTATGTGTGTGTCCTTGCTTCCCAAAATGAATTTATAATGCAAAAGCACTGGATCAAATGGTTGTTTTGGGCAGATTGGTTCATTTTCATGTTTATTTAAAAGAAATAGCTACAAAGCTAAGCTGTCACTGGCGGAATTTTACACATGTCGTTTGGTTTGTAACATTTACCAGTCATTTCAACGTATGACGTATCAATTTTTCATCCTACAAATGACTCCATTTTAACCTTGTATGTGCAGCTTGGGATCACACCAGAGCAAACCTGCGGGTTTATAATGTAGTAAGGTTGGAGGGGATTGGGTTACGTGTTAGGTGGTTAGTGAACTTTATAAAATTTGAAAATGCGTATATGTATAGAAAAAGAAAAATAAGTTATTTTTTATAAAAAAAAAAAGAAAACATCACCCCACCGCGAACCAAGCCCTGGTCACCGCATTAGCTGTCTGATGCGGTAACCAAAACGCTAAACCGGCAACTTGCCAGCGGTGGCTTGTCAGCCTTCTTTATGCAGTATTGCTTCATGACACGCCCATGAGTGAAAAACACGTGACACGATATTTCCTATTCTGAATGACTCCTGATACCTGATAATAGCTACTTTAGCGATAGACGGTGAAGGTAAATCACAAGTAACCAATCAGAGAGCATAAATAACAACCAATAGCAGATTCATATCAATCGCAGCACTTCAGACTGTATTTCTCGTATGGAAAGCATTAGAAATTCCTTACGTATTCTGCAGTTAGAAAATTAAAATTATCCAAAGTATCTCAAAGAAATAAGCTTGTGATTTACTGAGGGTGTGTGCTTCGTGACATAGCATGGTTATAATGGTCATTTCTGTTTCGAACAGTTTTATACTTTATAAAGTATACCGTTAGGTGTAATGGAATCAATAGAAACTCAGTTTTTGTCTCTTCTGAACAATTGCTTAGAAAGAAGCTTCCCTTCTCCCTACGTCAGTCAAAACGTTCCTCATACTTCGACAGAAACATGATCACGGAATGATTCTATACCAAAATTGCTATGTACTAGCAAACATTCGATCGATGAAGACTACAGGTACTTCGTGATGAAGATAAAGACGAATGTCTATTGGGGACAAAATGGTCTCTTCCACATTAGATTTAGCTGCTTTCCTTTTTCTACATTTAAAAACATGGAAAATTTAGGAGCTGTTTTTGAAACTCAAAATAGACTGAAGACTGTGGATTTCTTGCGTAAAAGTGTGCTTTATCATCACTTGGAGAGTGGATTTTTAAAACATGTCTGGCAACACTATGTTTAACTGATTCTTTTGTAGATATAAGTGCGTTAACACGTCCTCAATTCCTGAATACGATAATTTACCTTTATTTGCAAAACCTGCTGTTACTGACGTATTCTTTACGCATTGGAAATGCTCTGTCTTTCGGTTTTATGATAAAGAGTTCAGATGCTAGAATATAAATAAATTCATACCTACTGTAGGAACTAGAAATACAGAATGTCAGAACAGACATAAGAATGTTAAATTATGTTCTTTCATGGCACTTTTTATATCGAGTTTACGTTATACGTCTTCCAAATATCTTCTTGAAGGACATTCTTCCGCTGCTATTCTTAGAAACACAACCGTTTGCCTATGTAAATTGTAGTTCATCTTGTAACACATGTAAAAACAAACGTCAGTCCATGAGCTTGTAATGTATGTTTTACCTGGTTGGTGGTTTGTGGTTATGTCAATGGAAAATTGAAGAATTCAAAGTATATGACGAGCAATATTTTAAGATTATGGATAACATAGTTACCGTAACCGTTTACTAATTTTTAATTTGAATCCAGTAAGTCAAGCTTGTTAATTGGGAGCAATAGTGCCAGATGTAGCCCATGTTTACTTATAGTTTTTTTTTAATATAACACCAAGGACTTCATTTGTAGTGTGTGTCGTTAACTGTGTTGCTAATATTTAAAGGGGAAGTTCTGCGTTAACATCAGAACTTGAAGAAATAAGGAAAAAAATCTCTTACTAATCCGATCACAAGCTATGTAGGTAGAGAAATTAGTAATTATTTTAAAAATTGTAGTTTCAGTAGTATTGGGAACTACAGGACAGAAACTATAAATAAGAACTAGTCACATAAATGAAAAGGAAACGGAATATCGTTTAGATTTTGTTCGGCAGTTCCATGGTTAAGTAATAGAAATCAACAGATTATCTTCAGATTATTGTTTTTCTAGCTGAAAAAGCTCAGTTCGTAGCGTATACAAGATTTGATCCATGTGGATATATTTTCAGCCGGTTCATCAGAAAACGCAGGAACCTTTTCTTGGGGGGAAGGGGGGGGGCATGTAATGTTATATCATTGTATGAGGAAGCATAAAATGTCCTGGTTGTCGTGCACAAATATCTGTATCAGTTGTTTCTCATTAATGAATGGATGTACAAAAACTTTCATTGCATGCAAGAGAACACAACTCAGATATTAGTGATACTCACGGATTGTGCACAAGGAAACAGTAGATGGAAAATCTAATCCTTGTAAATTGAAAATATTGCTTGATGAGCAATAAAAAGAGTAACTCAACTTAGATTTGGGTTTCGATCCCTTTGTTTAAGTCATTTTGTGTCTCCCGTTTCCTCCCACTATCTTCATTCCACCAATTCTCCCACCATCATCCATTCAGCCTAAGCCAAAGTTGTCTAAAGGCGTTAAAATAAAATTCAAATTCAAACGACGCGGCAAGATATCGTAAGCCACGGAATGGTGATCTTTTTAGAGCATATAATTTATATACATATTACTTTAAACTGCTATATTGCCAAACAATGTAAATAACAAGTTAACATAAGGTATTTTTAAGGGAAAAATAAAGTAATAATAAAGTAAAATTAAGATACTTGATTATTTCCCCTTTCAAAATAATTCAAAACGTCAATAACCCCTCACACTGAACATAACCTATTTTGTATAATTAGAAAAATAAGTAACAAAAAAATTTATCTGGATTTGTGTAATAAACAGTGAAAATTCGCCAAATTGTGATTTTTTTTTAAATTTTCTTAAGAGGTTCAGTAATTTTGGTATTATTTTCGTTAGTTTTGACCGTATGATTGTGATTTCAGCCAGAATGACATTTTTTTCTTGGGATATTTCATAAATTTTCTGTGTGATAGCAAGTTAAAAAAAAAAGTTTATGTAAAATCCCAAAAGAAATAAAATATCAAGACTGGATTCACGATTAACATTGGTCCTAAATTCAGTGCACAGTGGCATTAACGTTAATAAGTACAGCAATTAAACGCCACTTACTTACTTCCTCTATGGCTTACGGAACTCGCAAGTTCATCGCCGTAGTAACAAACGTTCGCCATCGGGATCTATCCTGGGCAAGATCAACCCA
>JAGDQP010065657.1:0-11392 GCA_022664845.1 Lepisma saccharinum | reverse complement strand
GTAGTATGTTGGCTATACCCACACCAACAACTGACCTTCGCCTGATCTCCATTCGCATTCAACTCACGGTGTGAGGGCCAATTGAACACAGACCTCCACAAAAAGCGACAAAACTATCTTGGTTCCCTTTATATATATAGGCAACGCCCTAGCCGAGATGGTCTACGGTTCCCGTAAGATCACCGAAGTCCAGCAGCTCTGGGTCTGGTCAGTGTTTGGGCGGGTGACCGTTGCAGTACTCCAGATGGCGTCCACCCAGGGTCGTGAGGCCAATTGGGGAGCTACCTGAATAAAGATGTAGCGATCACAGTCGAGAGTTTCGGCTCTCCTCTCCCAACACGTCTGGTGAGCGTGGGAGCAGTAGACCACCTCCTCCCTCTGGGAGAGGCCTCATCCAGTAGTGGATTGAATATGGCTGTGAATTATATATATATATATATAAATTGTTCCTAATGTATGCAGAATGCATTGTAATTAAATATGAAACTTATTTTCTTTGAACATAAAATAATAAATTGCGCCATTACGAAATTACGAGTAGCGCCCCTGAATCCTGTTTCTCTGCTCAGCACTAGTTACGTCCCTGCTATAGCTCAGCCTGTTTATGTTGTAAATAAATAAATTCATTTTCCGCCGAAAAAAAACTTCATAATTAAAATCATTAAAAAAATATTAGTGTTTCAAGTGCTTACTAAAGTATAAACGTCTCATTGCATCTCTTCCATGAAAACAGCTCCTGGATCTGTTCTTCTGTCGCATCTTATGAACCAAGTTTTTAATACAATAGTTTCCCTGGTGTGATTCTTTGATAAAGCTCTGGCGCCGAAACTTTACTGCTTTGAACCGGTAGCGAAGAAACGGAGGCGCCGAACTGATCGGTTCCCCATAAATTGCTCGTCACTATGTTTGTTCGTCAATTGTACACATTTATAATTAATATTTTTAATAATGCATTTTTTTCTGACCGAGTTATCAAAGCTTGTTCTATTGCAGCTTAATTGTAGGAATTTTACCCATCGTCATGTTGCTCTATCTATCGAACTCCTAATTCTTGAAAGGTACAACACGACGCCGAAAGACAAGATTGCCTAAAATAAAGTTTGCGAAACGTGATGAGTCTATCATTTCCAGTTTGTTGAACAAGAGAATGGTTGTTTTAGTACACATATTGTGATGAATATGAATGCGAATATTGCAAAGAAAGGAAGTCAGCTGTCGCTTGGAGAGAAAGAAGAAAGACATTGCAAAAGAATTTGGCATTTCTGCAATAAGTACGAGGGACGCATAGAAATAGTATATATACTTTAGGAAAACTTTAAAATATCAGTGAAAGTTCTATATTCTTGTTCTCCAATAGAATGTTCATTAGATTAAATTTACGTTATAAAATAAAATCTCAGCCCCTGCAAAGTTTGTTATAACGTGGTTTTTACCTGTATTTGTAAACCTGGCCAGACATTATGTTTCACACGAAAAGCATACAATAGTTGAATCAATGTTAATATTTCTTTGTATACAAACATTTCTGATGTGATACGTTTTCAAAGACTATGACGTCATTATTTAATTGAAGTCTCAACACTCATCAATCGGCAAGGTTTCGAGATCGCAGTCCATTGTATTTCATACTAATTTGTAAGTTCTAGTGCGCGATGCGCTTTCATTTTTGATAGTATTCTTAGTTTTTGAAATATTTTGAAAAACCTTAAAAATGGGGGTGTGGAGCGAGAAGCCCTCTTAATGTTGTCAGTATGCGCTTTGTCTTCAATTTTCTTAGTAGCAAATTTTATGTAAACGTTGAGCTTTCATAAGTAGAAATTTTGTTGGGCCAGTCTTCGTTTGATGGACCTATTTGCACTCAAAATTCAAACATTATACAACGGTAGGGAAATACAACAAAATGTTAAGGAATTACAATATTTCCTTAAATGTTGATTAGTTAAACAATATATATTTAAATATTATTCAAATTCAGCAGTTAGGATTAAAATCCAGCTAGAAAAATAGCGGACAATAAGAGATTCAGAAGTAATAAATAAATACATAAATGGAAGGTCAATACATTAACTCACCGGCCAAATTTAGTACCTCTGGCATGATTGTCAACTTGTACAAGCGTAGGAGTGATGCAAAATTACAGTGCACCACGCCATACGTAGGAATAACGATAAATTTGTGTCTTCGAATTTGATGAAGACTTCTCCAGACGAAAATACAAAAATCTTGTGAAATTTCAAATGCAAACTAGATTTTACGAATAAATAACGAAATAATAATTTGTTGTTTTTCTTCAAGCAGTGGCTCCTTGAGACACCCGCCACTTGGCCAAACGAAATGAACTTAGCCAACAAAAAAAAAGTAGTTGCGCAATGTTGTAGCACAACCATTTTTAAACTTAACTACTTCACTTAACTCCAAATTTTATTATTATCAAAGACTTTTTCTTTAGTTTACAATGGTTCGTGGTGACCTCAAATCTTGCAACGTTAATTTAATTAACTCATTTCCCCGACGTCATAGAATGATGAAATTTTGCACAGTGATGTAAGTCGGGTGACAATACAATATTCCATTGGTACTTTCATATATTTCTATATACTTTAGAAGCATATTTTAATATTTTTTATATATGGACTTCTATCCTAACATAAATACTAGCCTGCAATGATCTTGTGTTTGACTGGTTGCAGAACACTTTAGGATTTTGGGTCACGAAACGTTAGCTTGACAAAAATAATTCGAACACTGAAATTAGCTCGAAAAGAACAATACAAAACTTTTTTAAAGACATACTTATTAAACAATCCGTAGTAAAAAGTAAACAAATAATTTTGTTTATGCATGACTAAAAAGAAAAGCATGAGACGCGCCAATTCAATAATTTATAAAGTGACTATATATGAGAGCGCGCCTATACTTTTCTTTTTAGTCATGCGTAAACAAAATATTTGTTTACTTTCTACTACGAATCGTTAAAGAAAATTATATCTTTAAAAAGTTTTTTTTATTATTATTGTTTTTTCACTCTTAGAAGCAATCTTCCACTATTGAGCCAGTCATTTGTAAGCCTTGTCTACTTTTATCCTCGCTGCTTCAAGTTTGCATCAGTGTACGCTCTTTCTCTTCCGTGCAATCTATGAGAGTCTGTTCCTCTTCCTCCTTCCCGTCAACCGCACTCAATACAATATTCTTCAATATACGAGGGGCGTTCGGATAGGAAGTTTCCCCGGGGCCGTCTACAGATAGAACACATAATTTCAGAGAAACATTTATTGGAACAGATGCAGGAATTGTTGAACATTTTTTTAAAAAAAATTCCGCAATGGAATTGAAACATTTGTCATACTGTGCAATCAATATTTGTGTCTCTGTTTCTTAGAAGTCTACCGCCTGGGATCAGAACCATTGTTACAGTTTTGTGATAATAACGAGCGGGAAATGGCTGATGAGTTCTCTAATCGTAAAGCGATGGTGCTCCACAATGCATTATCCCACCTGCTCCACAAGGTCGTCTGTAATGACGGATGCGCTCATCATGAACATTTTGCTGACTTTCTGAAAGTTTCTCGTACCACAGACGTATCATCTGCTTGCTCGTGACGTCAGGCACATACACGTAACACAGCTGATGATGAATTTTGATATAATCTGCACGTTCAAAAAAAAATCCCTATCCAGTTCCTATTATCTTTATTATTGTCTCCAGTAGTAATCGCCTCTTGCCTCATTTATCAACAATTTTGTCATTACGTATCTCCTGTGTGCAGATGATTTTTTTCCATTCCTCTCCATGTCTAACTTGTCTACCAAATTTCTTCTGAAAATATTCAATTTTGTTCCATCACTCTATCGTAGAGACCACCTTTTGACTCCATCCATATAACAATATGCTCCCAAACAGAAAATTTAGAACCGGTTGCACAGAACAGTTTTACTGCGAGTTTCTTTAATCTACGAGTCATGGGTTGAGAAAAACTGAATTTCTGTGATACCACCGAATGTCAATCCAGCCGCAATAGGAACGAAACAATGCCAGAATCGTAATCGTCTTTGAGTTTGAATTAGCAATGCGAGAAATGCATTGCCTGACCACATTTTACTAAATCAGTATTTGTCCGTAAGAAAAGATTTAGCGCCTGGTTTCCTAGCATTGCGTCATCCCTGGTTTGACTGAATCGTCACAAGACCCTAAATAAAATTTAAGTTCAAGTTTTAGACCCAACAAGAAGAAATTGTATGGAGTTTTGGTGGCCATTTCGAGTATTTTCCAACACTTTCGTAGGGTAACAAGAAGCGAGGGAAATTGATGAAACTACTAGGCTTGAAAGAAACATCCGTAAAATTTTCACGTCATATACATAAATAATTAAATCGTATTTATTTTGCTCTACGTGCAATAAATTATTGAAAGTGTCCCATCATCCTGAAACATGGTTTATTCTTAAATACTTCTAAATGGATAATTACTCCGGCCACCTAAATTTGACTTGGCCCAGAAAACATAAACTGGACATTACAGCGTTAGTAAATTGTTCCTATAGCAGGTGACAAGCCAAATTGTATTGATAACAAACACCTTCCGACTTTTAGGTCATCTTAGGCCCTTGCTAAAATATCAGGCTTTGCGATTCGAATCCAGATATCTTGATAAGGATCCGAGATGTAAAGTAGGTACGTAGAGCAGTCGGTAACGTCCTCGCCTTGTAATCTGGAGGACCTAGGTTTGATTTCCCCGTGCGGCTTTCCCGATTCAGGTTATACCTGGTTCCTTCGGTCACACCACGCAAATCAATGAATCGTGTTTCTCACCCTGCAAACAATTAATTACTAACGTTGCAATAACCAGTTTCTGATGAAAGTCAAATGTAAGTGGTGTTAAACTGACCTCTTAATAGT
Organism: Lepisma saccharinum; assembly: GCA_022664845.1. NCBI lineage: Eukaryota > Metazoa > Arthropoda > Insecta > Zygentoma > Lepismatidae > Lepisma > Lepisma saccharinum. The sequence continues at coordinate 6,496 of JAGDQP010065657.1, read as the reverse complement.
ACTTACCAGGATATGATGTGCGGGAAAGATTATTTACGTAGTTTAATAGCTAATTTGTGTTCTCATTATGTTTATCGCAATGCTTCTGTTCTATTTTAACAGCAGATCTTGTTACAAATTATTTTTGCTATATGGTTTACAGGCGAAGACCCCTTCTGTGGAGACCCTTGCTTCAGTTCTCCTTGCGCTCCTGGAGAAACGTGTGTAGCTGAGCAGGTACAGTGCAACAGAACTCCATGTTGCCCAGTTGTACGTTGCATTAAGGGGCGACCTGGAACTGGAGGCAGTAAGTACATTGTACTTTTTTTTATATATATATTATGGAGCCAGAGTGCTTTGTTTGTTTATAAGAATGCTGTCTACTACTTTGTGTAACACCATGCTTGAGTATAAAGGCAAATACTAAGAAGAAAACAAAGTAAAAGAAGTACTAAGGTAGTCATTTCCAAAACAAGGTCAATTTTCTGTAACTGAAATGTTGAAAACTTGGAAAACTTCTTACTACTTGTACTAGTTACGTCGGTAGTAAATAATGTTTTTGCTACTGACCCTGTTCTCGAATTTCTGAGGCCAATCGATCTTTAAAAGACGGAATTGCGAAATGCTAAAAGTATTGTGTGTTTTCTCTAACATAAATTTTTTAAGGGTGTATTGGTATCTCAGGTAATTCAGCCATATAACGCCACCGAGCCCTTTAACGCCACCCCCTGGTATTTTGGAAATGAGAACAGCTGGCAGGAATTTAGAAGTACGAATATGTAGGCCCTCTAGCAGAACTGGCAGAAAATAACTACACTAGTGATCATAGGAGAGCTGCCATGACGCACACTTGAAGTTGTGGTCTCGACAAATCAGGTTGGTACATTTTCCTGAATTTCATATCGATTGTGAGTAGTGATTGTCATACCTATATCAAAAGAGTCGAATATCTTGTTGTTCCGCAAGCACAAGAAACTACCGAAAGTTTTGTAGTACGTTACAAAATGAAGTAGTAATATGATCGTCTATGGTGTACCCCAATAACGCCAAAGCAAATATCTTAATAACGGCACAATGTAGAAGTCAAGATTTAATCTTACAGGCACTGTAAATTTTATATCTGAATGTCTGATATGTTATGTATACCTTTGTAATTTATATATTTATATCATTTTTTGCATTTTGAAAAATTAATAAGACAGTGTTTCTGAATTTCTCTCATATCGAGAACTATTATTGAGTAAGATTTTTTCCCACTAACTGAATGAATTCATACTGAATGTGTGGTATATATAGGCTTATTTGTAGCCACGAAAGTGCCTGACCTTTGTTTTTGTCTTCGTCACTTTAGTTTACAAGGGAAACACTAGTTTACAAGGTATGTGGACAAGTTTTCATTCAACTAAGAGGGTGGGGTTATTAGGATGGCGTTATTACCATCTTTTTGTAATTTTTTTCTCGCTCTCATTGTACACCAATCTTTATATAACTCCGCTGGTAACCAAACCACAAGCAACCCAACTCAAATCTTTCCACTACGTCTTTTCCTCTCAGCACTTAATTTCAAACATATTACTTGTCGTAGAAAGCTTTAATCTTTTTTTTTCAACATTCGTAAATGATTCCACCCTGTGTCGAAAAGTAGATCAAGCGCAACACAAGTAGAAGGAAGTAAAGTATATGTGGAATAATTTTCATGAACTTGGTTGCTATTCTGTTATCAATCTCCAAATGTTACAACGGGTATTGTAAATGTGTGTCTCTGAATTGCTTAACAATAAATGTTTTAATAAGATTACAATAAATCAATTTTACAAGATATGTTAAATTTACAATAGAGTTTCTCGGCTTTTATACCTCCTATAACAATCTAAGCTTATATTTAAGAGTGAGGGATTATGTCCTCTGAGAGCACTTTTCTGTTTTGGTAAAATGTAATTATTTATCCTCTAACCTTTCTTACATTTTATTTATAGATAATTCTGTGTCGTGTCCATCTGTCGGCCCTGGACAAAATGGTCCATGTGTTGAAGAATGTCGATCAGATAGAGATTGCAGAAATAATAAAAAGTGCTGCAGAAATGGGTGTGGTAGAGTATGTACAAAACCAAGGTTTTGATTCTCAAGGTAAGCAGTCAATTAATTCTCTGTTGAAACCCATTTTTGAAACATTATTTGAGTGGTATTGGATGATAAAACATAAATTTTCTATAAACAAGCGATATTCAGTTGACAACGTTGCTATATTACTATGGAAACAAAACAAGTGCTATTGTTGTTACTGTACTGGTTGAAGAGTAACGCAGAGCTAGTAAAACTATTTCTAGTACCACGATAACGATTACTGCCATTACTACTACTATCGTTGCTGATATTCGAATTACTTTTTGGTAATACTATGACTACTATAAGTGCTGCTAATATATCTTGCTATTACTGCTAGAATTTCTCCTCCTATTACTACTAGTAGGAATACTGCTAATACTATTACTTCTCGTTCCTACACTAATACAATTCTTACACGAAAACGATTCACATTCCACCTGTACGGACTTTAGAACCATAGCAACAGAAATTTTATCTCCTGGAGCCTCTGTGTATGGCTATACATCTCCAGCTACCATTGTTGAACCAATTTCGGTTCCAAAGTAGCACCCGCTGAAAACTTGAATGCAAAACTTAGAGAATGGAGCTTCAAAGTACGTAAGGCAGTAAAGATGAACTCCATACATACTTATTAACATCAACATTTAGTACATGTCCACACATTCTCCAAAATTTGGAGGGCTAACTATACTTGTCGTCGTATCCAGCAAAGATACCTTTTTACAAAGGAACCACATGCAACATCTGCCTTTGATTCCGATCACGAACCTGTTGTATTTAAGTTATTACAACGAACTCTTATACATAGAACAAGACATATTAGGAAATATATTACAAACTGGAGATATTCAAAACAAAATTAAATTCGATGATGGATCTCACTGCGAACGTTTTTACTATTGAAGAAACAGACCCGGTTGTCGCCCACATCTTTTCCAATTTGTGAAACACAAAGCTTAAGGATACGACAACACACAAACACAATAATAGACAATTGTATGCTCTCTTAAAAAAAAGTCAGAAAACGATGTTAGCAAACATATTATTACTACCCATACAAGTCTTTCTTAAGCTTGGCTCTAAAATCAAAACTTCAATACAAAGACAAATTATGCAATATTGGAACGATACTCTTCAGGACATCAAAGAAAACAACCCCAAGATATGGTCGTGTTCACCAACATTTCTCTTGCCTAAAACATATCTACAACAAGAGTTATACAAGGACCGCACGGAATAATATACAATCATCATCATATTCATCCCGAAAAACGCTTGATTTTGTCTACCCATCTTGTATTTGGACGTTGTCTCGGTCGTTTCTGTTTTTTTAAGGAATTCAATGTAGTACATTTGTTGCCCATCTTCCATCCGTTCGTCTAGCTATGTGACCGGCCAATTTCCACTTCATCTTCGCAGTCTTGATTACATCCTCTACCTTTGTTTATGCGAGAATTAATTTACTTGTCTTCCTTTCCCTCCTGGTTATTCCTAGCATGGATCTCTCCATTGTTCTTTCTGTGACTCTCAATCTTTGAGCCGTTTGCGCATTCAATGTCCAAGTTTCGCAGCCGTACATCATCACAGGTAAGACACATTGATTGTAAACTTTACGCTTCAGACACACTGGTAGTTTGCTTTTGAAAATAAAGTGTAGTCTTCCAAACGAACTCCACGCCATTTTACATCTCCTGTTTATTTCATCAGTCACTTTGGCATTCGAAGGTTTGAACTCGCCCAGGTAAACATACTCATCGACTATGCCTGTTGTCTCTCCGTTAATCTTTATTTTCTTCTTTGCAGCATGTTGATTGTGCATTACTTTTCTTTTACTTAAATTCAATATAAGACGTATTTTCGAACTCTCATTACACAGCTTTTTCAGTCTGGTTTGTAATTCTTCGGCACTTAAAGCAAACTGGACGATATCATCAGCGAGTCGTAGGTGATGGAGATATTTGCCATTGATCTTTGTTCCAACTTCACCGCACTTTAAATTTTGGAACACACTTTCCAGGACAGCTGAAAAGAGTTTTTAAGGATTAAATCTCCTTGCCTTACTTCTTTTCCAACTTTATTTTTTTCACTTACTTCATGTAGCCTAATGACAGATGTAGCAGTCGAGTAGATGTTTCGCAGTAACTTGATAGTCTGCACTTTCGATTCGTTGACGTTCAAGTGATTTAAGTACTGCTGACGAGTAGACAGAGTCGAAAGCTTTTTCAAAATCTACGAATCCTAGACACAGTGGAAGATCATATTCATTAGTCCTTTCCATAACTTCATTCAATATTTGTATTTGATCCATTGTGCTCCACGACGAAATCCGGCTTGTTCCCTTTCCTGGTTAAAATCTATGTCCCGTGGAATACGATTGAAAATAACTTTGGTGAATATTTTGTATAGAACTGACAGTAAACTAATTGGTCTCTAGTTCTGCATGCGTTCTTTGTTCCCTTTCTCATACAACAAGAAGGATAACAGCATTATTCCAACTTGACGGTATTTCTCTATTCCTCAGGAACATTGAGAATAATTTAGCAAGTTCCTCTTTCATCTTTTAACCTCCCCATTTAAATATCTCTGCTGTGAGTCCATCTTCTCCTGGTGACTTTCCGTTCCTTATCCCTACAACTACATTTATCCACTTCTTCTTTCATTACGTCTAGAACTTCAACATCATTTTCTTCTGAGTCTTCTTTTCCTAGCTCTTCTTCAGAGCAGTACAATTCTCTTTCAATTTTTTAAAGATAATTTGTTCCTTATTTCGTGTTAAGGTCTCGTCTGGACTCTTAACTGCAATTATTTGCTTTTTACCTATCATGAGCAGCTGTTTGGCTTTCTTCAGGCTCATGTTTTCCTCGATTGTATTTCTAACAAGATTTTCGTTGTATCTTCGTACATCCTCTCTTATTTTCTTCCTTAAGGATTTTTTAGTTCTATGTACTCAATCCTCTTTATTTAATTTTATTCTTTTTTCATTTCCCTTCATTTCTTCATCAAGAGTTTAGTTTCTTCTGAGAGTTTGCTATCTCTTTTCTTTCTGGTGCCTGCTATTTCCTAGGCTCTCTCTGTTACGATCTTAGTCAATATTTTATTTCTGCTATTGATGTCTTCTTTATCTTCTAACTCTTCCAAGGCGCTGAATATATTGCTTAGTTCTATCTCGAACGTCTGTCTGTGTTTCTCTGGATTATCCAGATTTAAGAGTGGTGGTTTTCCGTCATAAGCTTCTTTCTATCAAGTCCAGCATTTAGTTTCAGCTTATATCTTACCATCCTATGATCACTTGAGATTTTGAAACTGTTCAGAACAGACACGTCTTACAGAGAAATACACTACGTTTTATTCGATAAAACGTAGTGTATTTCGTTTTGTCCCATTTGAGCCTTTAAATGTCCACTTCTTCTGGGCTGATTTTTTGAAAAATGTATTGGAAATAAACAGTCTGTTGGCTTCTGAGAATTCCACTAACTTCTGTCCTGTCTTGTTTCATTTACCAAATCCAAAGTTTCCCACTTTCGTGTTACTGCTCTGCTTAGTTCATACTTTTGCACTAAAGTCTCCCATTACAATTTTGTAATGCGATTTTCTTCTATTCAAAATCTTCTCTATCTCCACGTATAGGTCTTCGACTTTCTGCTCGGAATGTGACGTTGTTGGAGCATATACTTGTATAGTTTCTATACTGTATCTCTTGTCTATCTTTATTATTACTCGTGCAAATCTATCTGAAAATACTTCAATATCTGTGATCCGCGTCTTCTGGTCCTTATTATTTTTAAAGCCAACGCCTGTCGGTTTTCCATTTTCTGTTCCTTTGAAGTAGAACTTGTGCCCTGACGAAAATTCCAACCGTTCCTCATTCTTCCTCTACACTTCTGATAGTCTTACGATATCCCACTTAATCCTCTTAAGTTATTTCTCCAATTCTTCTAATGTTTCCTCTTCTGCAAGTGGCTAGCAGTCCAGAGTCGCCACGTATAGCTCTGTTCGAGTTGCAGTATACAGTCCGAGCTCGGTAATTTTGACCCTCTGACTTACTGCAATACTGACCGCTACATTTGGCAGCTGCATTCCTTCCTCCGGGTAAGAGGACCTCTGAGACTATTTCGTTACTTGTACAATCATGTGTAAAGAAAGGAGGGGTGCAGACATTTGACTCATCACGCTGTCTGCTACTGGGTGGTTGGTGATTTGCCTATCCATGTTCATTCGCCAAGTAGTTTCTTGGGTACTAACAGGCCCCACTACGTGAACGTATGGATTGGACGTTAGGCGTCTACCCGGTCCCTTAAGCCTTAGCAAGAGGAATTAATGGATCTTCCATTTAGTGGCAGAAGCCTTTTGGGGTGACGGTCCATTTTCGCCGATCCTGTTCCGGTTTCCCGGCCAAAAATTATATATATAT
>JAGDQP010065656.1:0-11392 GCA_022664845.1 Lepisma saccharinum | reverse complement strand
TTTCATTAAAATTCAGGAAATTATATTAAAAATTTGAAAATTTGGGTCTAGATAGTGTTGTCTCTTAGCTTCTTTACAAACACTAATTTTTCTTAATATTTACTGTAGTTTTAGTAAAATTACTACTTATGTAACATGTGACTTTGTGTCCTAGATAGAAGCAACATTATGTAACATGTAACCATGTAAGGTGAACAAACAAAATGAAAATTAAATACATTTTAATAAACACGTTTAGTTTTTATACTAAGATTACAGCACATAAAGCTCTAAACGTTTACTACTCTACCTGCTTTCCTGATTTGGTATACCTTGCCTGGATTTGAATTTGTAGGAACAGCATTACATTAGAATTATAGGAACATTGTGCTGCTATCTAGTAAAAAGAACTATTTAAATTAACGTTAACAAAAGTAGTTTGTAAAGAATGGACGTGAAACTCGGAAGAGTAACATCGATTTATTTGACCGTCTTCAATTTACCAAAAATTCGATGTCCTTCGAACACACCGTTATTGCCAAATCCTTACACCAACCAATCGCTCAGCCCTCGTAGTGAAGTGGTTACTGCTATACGCATTGAATCGGCACTGGGTACCTATGCAGATTCGTGTTATGCTGTCAGACACCTTGATTGAGATTTCCTCAGTCTCACCAGACGAGACTCTTGGTTATATCTATATTAAGCTCTGCCATCTATCTTTCCCATGCTTGCCCCAAAAAGAGTGTTTGACGAGGGATATTATTCCTCAAACATGTTACTGGTTAAGGCCTTAGTTGCCTGTTCTGCAAGTCAAGCATTAAATGGGTACTCGGATAAACATTTATTATTTTATTTTTATGGACTAAACTGGTAGCTATGGACTCGTCACATATGTGAGAAATGATCTCTCTTTCTGGGAAATTAAGAAGGTAGCGAACAGGGCTTTAGTTGAAGAACTATTCAGGCATGTTTCTGGTGAAACTGAGGATAGTCCTGGAATCCCTCAGTCAAGATCACCGGCAGCAGGGCTCGAATCCATGTGTTTTCCCATTACCTATCCAAAATGCACAGCATTAACAACAGGACCACGGGGGCTGGGAGAGTGGGTGTAAGAATCAGAGGGAGTAATGCTGCTTTATTGTATTGCAGTCTTTAGCATAGCAACTTTCATATCAATAACGTAAACAGAGATGACTTGGCATTAACGCGATTCAATTGTTGAGTGACTACATTTTTTAATTTTAATTTTATTTATGACCTTTAGGTATCTAAGGCCCAGGCCGGGATGGGGAGGGGAAAGGATGTCGGCCAGGGCGTAAGTTGAAGGTACCATCCCAGCCTTATCCTGATGTGAGAGGAGAAACGCTTGAAAAACCTGTCAGTAAGGTCGGTCACTGGGATTTTTGTTTAGAGAAGGACAATTTTGCATTCAACACTAACAGTGCCGGATTTACGTATAAGCAAAACTAGCTATAGCTTAGGTAGGGCCTAAAATTGAGTGGGGTACTCCACACTTTGTGGAACTGTAGGAAAGGAGTGTGGAACTATAATTCTTAAAGTGTGGAGTGGTATTAATGTGAGTACCTTACTTTTCTCGGATTATGCATTTAAACGCGTTTAGTGTGTCAAACTAAGTCTTACTGATTCAATACATTCACTATGCAATGGGTTACTCAATTCCATATAACTGCCAGTATATGATATTAAGCCAGAGTTAATACGTATAGGTGTCTCCTAGATGGCAGGGAAAACCATTGCCAATTTTGAGGTGAAGGAACTTTTTAACTATATTTAGTATTCAAACGTTTTCGGTTGCATTCATATAGTTTTAAAATATGCAACTAACTGCACGTTTATCTGTTGTTTCAATAGGTTACACTTTTCCGATATAATGAAATGTGTTGTAGATACAAATTACACGATCCTTTGAATCCGTTATAGAAGTATTACTACCAGAGATAACATACATCAATAACCCCCAAAAGTTTAGCCGAAGCACCGTAGACTCTCAACAACCAATCATAACCCAGGAAATATTATCCGTTCGTAAGTTTCATATGAACAAAATCCGGTTTGTTTCCTGTATTTTATGGTTTAATACAATACAATTAAATATGTATCCTAATGTGCCTTTAATTTTGTTTGGTCTAAATGCCAAAATTTTCCTACATAATAATAATAATATTTTTTTGGTCGCAGGTAAACATGATGTACTGGACAGAACACTGATTATATGTCAAAACAAATGCTGACTAAACTAGTTTTTCTATACTATATAAAATTTTTACCAGTGTGGAGCTGTGATTTCGTTGAATTTTAGGCCCTGGCTTAGGGCCTCACTCCTTGGGGGGGAGGGCAAAAAAATAAAGAAAAAAACTGGCGGTAATGTAATTTCAAAATAATAAAAAAAAAAGCAAATACGATAAAACGCACATACAACAACGGTGTTTTGTATTATGTACTAGTTTGTTGTGAATGGGGCCTCTGTTTTCCAGCTTGGCTTGTAATTGGAGCCTGTTTCTCAGCCCCGCTTGTGATGGGATGGGGCCCTGGTTACCCGGCCAGCCCCGCATGTAATCGAGCCGTTTCCCAGTCTCGCTTGTAATGGGGCCCCGTTAAACCAGCCCCGCTTGTAATAGGGGCCCTATTACCCAGCCCTGCTGAGAATGGGCTTTGGAACTTTGTTGTCGTCATCTTAGAAATGCAGATAATTGTCACCTGTGATCAATCTCTCACTTCTGAAGTCACTCTTCGCCTAAGAAGTGAAAATTTCTCTCAAGCGCGAGTACTTCCGAGTACCCCAACCTACGGACTTTTCAGGTCAGGTTTGGTCGTTCACCTTTCAAACAGGATTGTATTTTGGGGTTTTAGCCAGTTTTTGTGGGTCTCTAGACCACTGTGCATTGGAGCGATAATCAGTATTTTTTAAAGAGAAGTCGTAAATTTACAATAACAACAACAAAAAAAGGTCAAAACCTTGAAAGCTACAAAAGTGGTTTGGGGCTCAAATTGTAGGGAATCTAATGGTAAATAAGATATTTGAACACTTTTTGCTGTAAACTCAAACATGGGGGTAGATAATCAGCTATTTTTTGAGCAAAAGTCGAAAAACCTTGAAGAAAATAAAGATGGCGTCGTATTTCAAGATGGCGGACCCTAAAATCGGGCACCTCTCTACAAACTGATTTTACTGAGGGTATAGAAGAACTATGCAAAATCTGTCGCTTTGATCCAGCATGTCACAATTCTGTCTAATATTTGCTCTAAGTGACTAAACTATAAGTACACGATGAACTAATCTACCGAACAGGCTTTTATTGTGTTGCCAATGTCTACCAGAGCAACAATTTCCTTAATTGTATTACAAATTGTACTACAATAGTTCCAGTGATCACACGGTGAATATTTTCTTTGTGTTCCCATGACGATGTTTTCGCTTAATTTAACACTATTCACTATTAACATAGCACTTTGCTGTGAATTGATTTCCCACTGTTCAGAATCACGAAAGTATCGTCACCTTATCTCAGTTCCATCTGTTAGCGTTCTGCAGAATAAAGAACTGTGTCAAAGAGTTGTATCGCAGCTCCTGGTGTAGCCGAGTTGGTAGAGCGTCGGATCTCTACCTAGGGTTTAATTCCTGTCCAGGTCACGTTCCTTATTTAATGTATTCTTTGTATTAAGAAATAATGCCTCGTTTTGCATGTTTAACATTCTTCACAATCCCTTGGAATAAGTTAGGTTATTCTTTTATTATATGCAATGCAAACACTACACATCACCTTTAATACAAAAAATGCTCACTCCTTGTGGTATAACCTACTCTTTGTTGACGTCACTTCCGTGATTCTTTTTATGGTGAATGTAGGCTTGTTGTTTCTGGGAAAAGTCAGGCAACTAGCTAAATGGAACGTAATTAACAATAACCAGAAACCGTTTATTTTCAAAAACTATTCAAACAAAGGATCCTTAGAAATTTTTAGAATCTAGACTATTATAAAAATTCACATTATGACTATAATCCAGACTCATATTATTAACATTCAGAGGCAGTTCCACAAATCATTTAAACCTCGAGTTAACTTAATTCACAAGTTAACCTACGTCTCACGACCCAATCTCCCTTCTTCTACGTCATCTGGTGTCAATACAGTCAAAATAGAAATGAAATAGTGCTAGTATGTAATGATTGTTTCTACAGTCGATTTAAAACCCGAGAAGAAAGCACTAAGGGCGAGTTGATCATCTGCTGTTTTATTTTATTGACCCACAATAGATTAAAAGCGTAGTTTATGCGCATGTCTTAGTATAGCATTATTTTATTCCTAGTTTGGCTGAACTAACACCAGGTGGCATGAAAGGAAGGGAAAGAATGAGAATTTGCTGTCTATAACCATTTTTTATCTGTGACTCGTAGACGTAATCGTGGATTAACTCGTGATTAAAATGTTACCTTCAACTAACTGTCAGAAACTTGTCTTTTTGACAGAAATAATTATATGGGAAACGGAGGCGGTTATGTAGCAGATGGACTAAGCATGCTATCTTTATGCAAGATAGATTATTAAAAGTGCCCTTCAAAGAGCTAACTGATGGCACCTTTGTGTCAAATCCGCCACAAACGGACAAAGTACGTTCTTTTCCTGTGGACTTCAAATGTAAGTTTACTACTCATGGTAGTTATAATCAGTAATTTTATTATTATGTGCATTTGCCTGGAATAAGATACTACACTAATATTAAAGAGTTTTTAATTCGATTTTTTTGTTTTCTGCGACAAAAAGTTCAGAGAAAATTCTCATGATAAATGTAATGATTGCGAGATTGTTGAATTTCTAATTAACGAGTAAATATTTACATAATATTAATTCTGGTACCGACTATCGATTACACATAAGAGACCTTTTAAACAGCAAACGTTAGCCTTGAATTATAAATGTGACATTTAAATTACGATATGTACCGAATCCAATAAGAAGTATATAGTAGAAAGAAAAGTATTTTGAAATAATGATTTGAAAAGCGCAAAATTCAATCTTCAATCATAAAACAGCATGAGCCATCTGGTAAGCAATTTAAAACTCTTTGCTATATGTACTTCATTAGTCTACAAACGAATTTTCGTTATAACGAAATAATAGCGCCTGTCCTGTAAAATTCGTTATAAGGAGATTTTACCTGTATATTACATATTTACGTGGGAGATATGAGAAAGAAAATTACAAGTCCCTTTATATGGATGCATTCCCTTTCGTGATTTTCAGCTTTGCGGGGCGTAAAGCCAAAATTCGAGGTAAAAGTAGACTTTTAGCAGAATTTCTATCAATTTGAATTTAACTTTAATGGTCTTTAGGTAACTTTGGCTCAGGACAAACGTATGATGATGGATGCATTGGTGAAATGAAGAAAGGGGGAGAACACGGTGTTCGTAAGAAATTTAAAGTAAGGGTGTTTGCTCTAGAATTTCTGCGGGATGACACCAGCACTGGTGGGGTCAGACAGAATCTTTGATTACTTTTTACACTAGCCTCGTATGATTAGTATTTTCTCAAATATTCCAATAACAGACAATTTCTTGATGTTCAATTGACAGCATTGTGTGTTGTTCTACTGTTCTTGATAATGATGGACCTTCTCATTAAAGGGGGGGAGGAGAAGGATTGGATAGTAGAAGAGTGCGACAGAGAAGAAGACAGACATCCAACCACCCATTTCGAAGAAGCGGGTAAATAACAAACAAAAGTACGTCGAGGAAGTTGCTTGTTAGATTCAGTTAAAAAAAAAACTCAATTGAAAATAGCAAACCATCTGTGACGTTTCCCGTACGGGCCTATCCGCTGAGTGTGGAGATGAGAAGAAAAAGAGTCGAGACCAGAACTAGAAACCCAACCGAACAAAACCAGAACAGCAGCAGCAACAACAGTAGCAGTGGAGTCCGCCAAAATTATCCTTTTGTATTGAATTGCTGGAAAATGGCTACTGAACTAATCTGCCGGCCGTTCTATCAATCAGCCTATACGGCCTCGTTAGGCCTAATTGATGGGTGGCATCCACCTTGTTAATTGCTTTCGGGATTACTGTATCTATCCCCATATCGCAGAACCATATATGCAAATTTGGACACTGACTTTATTTCCTGTTCATCCTTCTAAACGTGACTTATTACAATTCACACTAATACCCTTGCATGTCCCCCTAAACATGGCAGATGATTGGGGCTTGCAAACAAGGCAATATGGCGATTCTCTGAGGACATTTTCGCAGACGGGGATGTGGAGCAGGTGACGAAGAGGGAGAGGAAGGGGGTGAGCTGTTGAGAGTTTAGTAGTGGAGGAAGAATGGTTACAGAGAGATATTATCGATATTAATGAACCGCATGGAAAAGAAATGACTTCACCTTAATGTGATTTTGTTCGCTTATATTTCATGGTTACACTACATCCCTCCCCGACACTTTCTTTTAATAGCACATAGAAAACTTTATGTGTGAGTTGTTTCCAATTAATAAATAATTCGTAATTTAAAGATATTAATTTATTTTATTGTAACTTAATCGCTGTCATTCATTTTTGTTTCACTGTTCTGATTTTAAGTATATTTTAATAAATAGCAATAAAGTTTGACCCACAACCCGCAGTTTAGTGATTACGTTGACGGATTTTGGATCATCACTACGGAGACTCACAGGTTCAAGTCTTACCACAGCCATCGTGACAGATTTACTATAAGATTTTATTCAATTCCATTAGCCAAATGTCGGGATGGTGTTTAGACAAATGCACTGGCCGCCACATTGCTCTTCGCTGCTCTTCGGGAAGTACTCAGCGAGGGACTCCATCTCTCAGACATATGATGGGCGTAGACCATAACTGCTTGTCTGACCTGAAGTGAAAGTTAAGTGAAAGATTATTAAAAATTGAAGTCAAATAAAATCTCGATCATTACATTGTAATATCACTCTGCGTACTTAATATCTTACGTTGACTGTTTTTCTAACGATACAGACCAATTACATACCATATTTTGCATACAAGGAAATATATCACGTTCAATATTATTGTAGCTTGATTCGTTTACTACTATTAAACATTAACTTAGTTTCCAGCTCTTCAGAGAAGAAATTGGCCCTGGCTTTATTTAAAGTACTGTACCAGTATTTAACTGTTGCGACCAAGGGAAACCAGGGAAAACTTGTCTGCATGGGCGACCACTGGATCTGATTCCACGACCTTTTGGATGTGCAGCCAAGGTTCTACAGAAGATCAGTATTAGTTGAGTTATAAGGCTTGGATTATATTTTTTTATTTATAAAAATCATTGCTAAAGTTGGTGAAATAATTTTAATGTTACTTTTTTACAGAAGAAAAAGGTTTTTCCTACTGTAAAACTGCAAGGCCAATGGACGGTAAAACATAAAATACAATTTACTTGAAGTGTGTCTCGTCCCTTTACTGTACCGATATAAACGCATTTTCCACGACAATCGTCTTTATTTACCTGCTTTTTGACAAGCTTGACAGAATATAATTTTGCCATCTTTTATAAATGTCGGAATACCATCGATCCACGGCTGAATCAATGAAGATTTCGCTGTTTCACCTTCGGCATCTTTACAGAAATTCACACATATTCTACGAGCTTCAGTCAAGTTCAATATTTAAAGAAAAAAGTTGAGATCATTGACCTCTATCTAAAAGCGATACTGGACTGATCGATGCCATTAAACTTTTAATGAATATATAAAGTGAGAAAACGTCTTAATTCTTGCAAAAACCGTAAATATTATTTACAACATGTACTACCATATACACAGTCCGGTACGTGCATAACTCACTAATTAAGTAAAAAAAACGGGCCGCATAGCGATAACGAGCGCAAAAAACTGAGTTAGACCTTACAATTTGGTGCACATTGGTTTAGATTACGTGGACGATCGAAGTTAAATATTTGCTCTGGTCTTTCGACCCTAACCGATCAATCCAGTATAGTTACGTACAGCTCAGGGGTTCAGACACACACAGAGATCGAGATCAAATCAGTCACTGACCAACTGCCCGCTTTAAGAAACAGCTTAGTACAAGCGTGATGCTCTTTATGCTAGGCGCTCTCTTCTCTCGCTGAATTTGTTTGCGAATGTTTATTTATTTATTTTGTTTGTTTATTTATTTCTAAAGGCTTCTAAATAATTAGATATTTGAGTTCTTAACCCAAATATTATTGTTTACCGCCCAAAAACGTTGTATATAATATATATAATAATTAACAGTCAAATATATTTTTTATAATGCTATAAAATGTTAGTATTACGTTCCGGGGATCCCAAAATAAAATGAAACATTGAAAGATCTCAAATATAAAACAGCGAACAAAATATTTTTTAAATAACAAATCCTAGCCTTACTTATGATACGCTAATACATGTCGTCCGTATGGCTATTCACAGAGACAATAAAAGAAACTCTGGTTTCAAAACCGAGCCGCCATTGCTCAGTGGTAGAGCGTTGGTGTAGCATTTTAGAGGTCCTGGGCTCGATCCCAGTCACTGACCATCCTGACTGAGGTTTTCCAGGGTTTTTCCTCAGTCACACCAGGCAAATGCCGGGATGGCGCCTTCGACATAGGCACCTTCCCGAATCCTTTCACCTCCTCTATCCCGGCCTGAACCTTAGATACCTAAAGGCGATAAATAAAATTCAAATTCAATTCTAATTTCGAAAACCATCTGCAATATTGAATAGTACTTCCGTAACTAACCTACCATGCTTTATTTACTCAACACATAACAACTAAACTGCAAGCTAATCCTGACTGAAGAACTCTTCATGCAAAATACTGTTTGTGCCTGTCTAAACATTGTTTCGAAACTAATTCAGGACGGTGGTCACTTTGGTTACAGATGCGGACTTCTGATTCGCACTGAGGAGACATGCAGGTTCGACTGAGGTTCATACTGGTTGACGTTGCCTATGATTTTCCTCCGTTTCATCAGACAACCTTTGGATGGTTCATAGAGTAAGTCTCTGGCCGTTACGTGCCCTAAATATTCTCCCCGAAAGAGGGTTGATCGAGAGACATCACCCCTTAAACCAGTGGAGGGCTAAGACCATTGTTGCATGACCAACACATTAATATGTACCGATGTAATATATCTTAAGAAGATAGAATACGGGTATGGCTTTCTTTCTTCTTCCTTTTCCCTTTGGACTTGTGCTGGTCCCCTGAAATTGTAACCCGGCAGTAAACCTCAGAACCACTACGCTCAAAGACATGGAATGAGAATAAGCGGAAAAGAAAATTAAAGAACTTATGATTGGAATGAAATAGACTACTGGGGGTCGTGCAAAATCCGAAGTTCGCTGCGATGTCCTATCGTATCAATCCCGCCGTCTTGACATAATGTCTTGACTGATTTCTTTCCACTTCAGGGAGCAATTCCGTGAGGCGTGCGTATGATAAACAATATAATTTAGGAAATTTTTGAAAAGTGTTTCTTATTCCGCTTTTGAATGAAAAATATCATGATATTACTCTTATGTATAATATCTTATGTATACTCTTATGTCCGTTGAATGAATAATATTATTGGTTAGTTCGTATTTGAATGTGATTGGTGAAAACGTTAATTGAAAAGGATTTTTATGCGTATAAGGTAAATATAAGGTAAATTAAAAGATCACAATATTTATAGCGGGTCCGAATATGACCCACATCAACTTCGTTGATTTTTTCACTAAGAAAGACTATTTATTCGTGCGAATCGACTGAACCATCAAGTTGGAAGACTATTTGGACAAATGAAAAAAATAAATCTGCTTCCTAGAAATGACGTATAAAAATGTAATAAATCGAAAACTAAAACGGTGCCAGTGGGCCATATTGAGAACATGTTGTTCTCAATATAGCCCGGTATAGAAAATAAAAGCGTATGGCAAAAATGATGTGTAATTATTCTGTATTACTCATATATGTACATACTGAGAGATATACATTACAAGCATGCATAATTTATATTACATGGTAAAACCAAGAATATTGTATTTATACAAAATGCGAAAATTTGTGAAAAACAAGTGAATATACAAGAGGAAAAAGTATGAGTAAATAAGAGTAAGTGTAATACAAACGAAGAAGTTTAAAATGTCAAGTCTCGCATGAGCGACAAAGAAATGCTTCGTGATCTTTACCGGTGATTCCAATACACTCTTCATAAACGTATTTGCGACACAACACGCAAAGATTACATGTCTGCAACCTTGTCTGCCTGACGAATGTATCAAAACCAAGATTTACACGACTTGGAGCAACCCACTGTCGGTTCTTCAGGATTATTAGACCGCGTTCATACAGAGAGCAACTGGCAACGGTAACGCAACCACAACTCAAGCTGCTCCACAACGATACACGCAGTTGAATGTATATGTTCATACTAAGGAGACGGCAAACGCAACTCTACAGCACGGAGGAACTGCAGTTGCCCGAGTCACGACATCCTGTAAACAAGTTTCCCAGTTTCCCAATGTCTTTCGTATCATGAAACATGTGTTCCTTGTCAGCGTAGCAGGATAATGTCAAATTCGTCCAATTTATTGAGGCTTATAGAAGACCCCATAACCTGAGACGAATGTTTACAAAGGCAAATTTCTCCCAGGTCAGAACCCAGAAAAACAGAGACCCCAAAAATTAGACCCCCTCACCGAAAACAACAAAATAAACCACACACTTACGATTGGGAAACACTGAATTGAAGTATACAATATACGGTGTAATAGAGTCAACTCAGGACTGAACTTACAAACAAAACAAAGAAACCAAACTATAAGACCAACTGAATGTCGGGTTGGTACCGTAAAAACTGCCAGAAACACATGAAAGCACATCCCCGTCCAAATCACAAAAATTACAATCACAGGACCCTACAAATGGGCCAAACAATATGAAACTAGAATGAAAAAGACACACTCACACACCCTTCCAGAGAAAGGTCGACCAAAAAACAGTTAAAAATAGGTAATCAACATGCACGGCAGTGCACGAGCCAAGTTCTTCACGTCAGAAAACGTCAGCACTGCCAGAAGCATGTTATACAGGAACAAGAGTTTATGGCAAAATCGACGATTTGGGGGCCCCGTAAAAGCAAAGATGTTAAAGATAGGAATATGAGCTTTTGGCGATAAGGAGATATGGTAAATATGTGCAGATGTACAAAATTTCATATTCGTATCTCAAACTATGTTCTAGTTGTGGACCCCTGAAATTGCACTTTTTAGGCTATCTGACATTCACTCACTCACTGACTGACTGACTGACTGACTCACTCATCATATTGTTTAGGATGAAAAGTAGATAAAGGAAAAATTCCGACATTTTGAAAAGGTCGCCATCTTGGATTCAAAATGGCCGCCAAACCTAA